>CABIKL010000336.1:0-24185 GCA_902196195.1 Aptinothrips rufus
CTGCCTCGCTGAAAAACTATTGGTTAAAAAAAAAAAAAGGGAAAGAAAGGTCAGTGAATTTGCTTTTTATATATCAATCTGTATATCATGACAGTTATGGAAACTCACTGTAAATGCCATCCCCACATTCATTCTCTGGAATTCAGTAGGGAACACATGCTTTCTTGTGAGCTTAGGGCAGTAGGAAAGTTGTCCCACAATCTTCCTGCGCTTCAGCTCCTCCTCCAAGACAATTATCCAGTGAGACCGTTTGACTAGACCATCAGGAGTCTGCAAACATTTCAAAGTATTAAATCAATGCTAACAAACTGTTTTCCTTATTCCTACCACCTCATGGAAGGAATTTTTTATGAAACTTTGCTCTAAAATAGTACTTGCCATTAGTTCTTTCATAATCACAGTATCAGCAGTGTTTTCTGATTCTTCAGCTTGTGGATCATCAACATTTTCTTCCAAATTTTCTGCTTGCCCTCCATTATTTTGGACTTTCTTCTTCTTCGTTTTTGATTTTGGAGGAACGGGACAAAGCCAATTTCTCATGCACTTCAATAGATGGCACCAGTCAGAAAAGAAGTACAAATTTCGGTTACCGTCTATTGGATGTTCGGTTTTGTTGTGTTTGAAGTCAATGCCAAAGTGGTCCCACATGTTCCGATTCCAGCCAGCTGCATCTGTCACTATTGCATCAACATAGATTTTCCTCCTTTCTAGCATAGAAATTCCCTCCAACATTAGTTTGTGTAAAATATCTCCTTTGATGTTGCTTTTTGAAAGAAATGCTCCTAACGTCTGGTACCATTTCCCACTGAAAGGCCTGTAAATTATGACTGCTACATGGTCTCCAAGAACTTTCTTCTGATTTTCTGGAGTATGTTTCCCGATGTCAACAAATCCAACTACCTGAAGAGTGTTCTTGTCAAACTTTACGCCCTTTGGGATTTTCATCTCGTCTATCATCAGGATACCTGTAAAAAGAAGAAGAAAATGCTTAATTGAAAAAAAACTCGAAAAGAAGTTAAATTTTTACATGACATTTTCTGTTAAGGGAGCTTGTGTATCTTACCATGTTTGTTTCGCTCTGGCCAATCTGCTGTTTTTTTTTCCAGGACCTCAACCATTGGCTCTTGGAAACCAAATACTGGTTTTATCTTCCTCATGTACCTGTTCAGTTGACTTCTGCTTGGCAATGGCAGTTTCTTACCAAAGTAAAGGCTTCGGTACAGCGATGGGCTTTTAATCCTCATAAGGACGCATTCATACATCCAGTCAAGCTCATATCTGTTTCCAGTTGGTCCTTTCCTCTTTGCAGCATTGATACATGCCCTTACCAATATCTGATGTTCTGGTGATAGATCTTTCAGAATTTCAGAAACTTTTGTTTTACTTATCTCTTTGCACTTTTTGTGAAGGCTCATTATTTCAGCTTTTAGATCTTTGACCTATATGATACCAAAAAAAAATACAGTTATATATTTTGTAATGTAATTTAGATAGACGTTGTGGCGAATTTTCCTGATAATTGTTTTCAGTTCAAATAATTAGACTGACTTTTTGTGCCTTGATTTTGACAATGCAATATCAACAGCTGTCTTCCTCTCAGTTTGTATTTACTGTTAATGTCTAAAGTTAGTTGTTAATTTATAAATGAAAAATTTACCACAGATAAGCTGCATGTTGTACGAAAACATTTTGTTTGTGAAGAAAATAATTTAAGCATTAAAATAATTACATCATACCTTTTGTTTCAATTTGATTCTACATTTTTTAAGTCTGTACTTTTCTTGCCTCTTTTTCCTGTGTTTTTGTTCAAGTTTCTTCATTCTGGCTTTATTCTCTTTTCTTCTATTCTTTTTTCTCTCTGCTTGATTTGCGGCTTTGCATGCTGAGCGTCGTATGGCCTTCCAGCTGCAATATCCAATGCAATCTCTGCCTCTAGTGTTCTGGTCAGTACCATTGCAGTGTTGAAGTCTATTTGTCTCATCAATCACCTGTGTTACTTCCTGAGAGCTTGTAACTTGTTTTGAGAGACTTTCAACCTTTCTTCCCATGATTTCAACTTCAACAGTCTTGTTCTTTAGGAGGGAAACAGTGTGTGTCAGTTTAGTTATTGTGCCAACCGAAGTCAATTTGGCAAAAATGGTCTTATTTCCAACATAATGAGATGCCCAAGCTCTTCCTGGGAGTTTAATGGAAGCCACCTCAATAGTAGTTGTTTGTCTTTGCTCTGGGTCTATGTCTATTTCAGGTTCAGTGATATTCTCCTCCTGTAAACCATGATTGAATGCCATTGTGAATTAATGACCATAAGTTTATGCATGTAAAACCAATGAATCACTACAAACCTGGCAATCTTTTTGTGTGTCAAGTTTTCTTCTCTTTCTGAGGAGATGAAGCTCATTAGGTGTTGGAGATCTAGCTCTGTCATTCTTCAGTACCTACAAGTATGTAAATTGCAAGTTGGTTTTTGGGAGGTGATATATAAATGTACATGTTATTACCATTTTGCTACAAACCTGACTACTGGCTTGATCAAATTTCTTCTTTTTTGTGGGTGGCCCTTGCTCTGTATTGGGTACTTTCCTTTCAACTTTTCTCCTAGGCACTACATCTTTTTTGGTAAGGTATGAGGGGCTTGCTTCAGGGTGAATTAAAGGGAGTGCATCTGGGGTCAATGTAGGTGGCTTTGGCTCGCCCTTTACAAGTTGTCCATTTATGACTAGATCGGGATGGAACCGCTGGATACATCTTGGATAGAAGTGAAGTTCACATACTTTGTGGCCCACTTCAATTTTGGTATCACCTCTTTTTATGAGTTGTGACCATGGTTTTATGTTTTCCTAGAAAAAAATTGCAGTCATATGATGGGCTTTGTGGTGTTCATCTCTGTAATCTTTGCAGCCAATTGTTGAAAAAATGATGTGATTATGCTACACTCTTTGATCAGAAAGCCACCAAAATTGGAAGTGCACATGGAATTTGTCAGACTGTATTAATATCCAATAACTGCCCGTTGAGTCAAGTTATTATGTGAGAAAGATCTTTGCTTTAAGAATCATGTTCTTATCCCGAAAGGCCTGCCTACTGTTGACTAAGAAATTATCAGAGTGCATTATGTATCAATTTTGATAGAATATTACTATTAAGTAGAGTACAATAATCTCATGGCCAGAATTTGCTTATAAAAATCAAGTTTGAACTGGGATATTTATTTCTTTTTGTTAGTGATAAACTTTCCGTGAATTTTAGGCATCAAGTGAACTGGCTGTTAAGAGGAACTTTAGTCTAAATTTTTACTTTTTGTCTTTCAGGTGGATCAAAATTTTATTGTGAGTCCACCCTTTTCAAAAAGTTATTTGCTAAAAATTTTGGATGGCTAAAAACTTCCTTCGTTGTGAGATGACTCCTCTACGACTAGTGCTAGCCCTATTGTGTTACCTCAGTCACTGAAAACAAAGACAGAAGTCTCTCCCCAGCAGCTTTTCGCCTTCTGTTGTCTGCTGGCTGTCCAGTTCTGCAATTTGGGAAACAGCAGGCCGACGATTTCTTCTGTTTTGGTGGCATTTTGTCATTGTCAATTGTCAGAATTTGATGGGTTAGGCCTGATGTTCATGAGCATGTACCCGCCCTTTTCAGTGAGCTAGGACCCTTCATTGTCTTTGGAAAGTAATCCTGATCTTTGGCGCCTTAATTGCGACTCGAAATTTGCCATGCAATCAGTGCATCTGAAATGCACCTGCCCAAACCCTCCCATGGCAGACAAAAATCAAGCTAAGATCATTTGAAATTCAGTGTCATGATGTGAAATTGCTTTTAATGATTCGGGTGGAAATGTAATAAACTAGAATTATCTTCACGAAACTATTTTCACGTTTATTTCGATTTAGAAAACGCACAAACATAACTACCAATGACAGCCAGTAACCTCCATTATGGTCACTGGACATTTCACAGCATGTACTCCGTACCTGTGAAATGATGGAATAACAAAAACTTCTTCAGAACTAAAATTTACATAAGAGATGCTTGAAAAAAATACAAACATAAGTCTTCTTCAATAATCGCACAACCAAACACATTCGCCATCCAGAACCTCTGCCGGCGACTGCGAACCTGCGAACTACTAATAACTGATGTGCTTTTACATATATAGCTTAGAAAACAAAATTCAATGCGCAATAAACAATGGCAAGAACTATATTTAAGGTAAATTTAAGTGATCTTACAGTGAAAGAGTTACTTTCACGGCGAAAATGACGCGATATTGCGGCCGTTTTCACCATAGGCACATACGGGGAGCGCATCTCGGCTAGTGGGTCCACCCTGGGCGGTAGGCAAGCCCGCAACTCCCAGCCGCTGCCTTGCGGCGTAGCTGCCGCCCGGAGCCGAGTGATCAGTCCTTTCTAATCGTTCTTGGCTCCTCCGAACGCAACTTACTGGAAGTCCGTGCCTGAAACTTGTGACTAGTGATCTATCGAACAGTAACTAAAAATGGTTTGTACACACACAACAATTTAATTAATTCGACATTTTCTTAGTTTCTAAGTAATTACCGGCTTCTTTTCGCTTCGTGTTTCTCTGTTGACCGAGGGCGAATTTTTTCTCTCACCGGGTGGCGAATCGAGAGGCATGGTGGCTGACAATTATCTGTTAATTTCCCCTTTTATCGAACATATTTTGATGTAAATGCCTGGTTTTGTAATCTTCTCTCAAGATTTTTCTTTCGGCTGTCAGTTCTTTTCCATTCGGTTCCTGGAAACGGTGGTACTCTTGGTATTGCGGGACAGTTAGTGAGGTTATGTATTGTCACGAATCATGTATGTCTCCTTATAAAAAGCACTTCCATAAGATTGTTGTCTACATAATGTTTCAAAGAAAAAGCCGCGAAACTGAACTTTGGTCCTGTTTAGGCTCAAATTTCGATCAATCTTTTAACACATTTATAACAGCGTGATCACATTAATAACCGTTGTTGATTATCCAACATTTATCTATTGCAATCACTGGTTCGGTGACAGTAAATTTGAAAAGTGAGAAATGGTACCTTTTTTTTCGGTATCTGACTTTTAAGTATAATGTCTTTACACCATGATCGCTTATTCTCTTTCCAGGTATCCCTTAATCCTGTGCGAGTTCTCAAACATGAAGCAGAGGAGGAACGTGGGGAGATGGCCCGCATGTCATCTATCATTGGTGCCATCGCAATTGGTGAACTGGTGAAAAGTACCCTGGGTCCTAAAGGCATGGATAAAATTCTAGTTGCAATGGGGCGGAATGAGGGGCAGGTAACTGTGCATAAATGTTTGCTTTCCGAGTTTTCACTTCATGATAATGTGATAATCATTATAAGTTTTAATATATGTATTTTAGGTTGAAATTACTAATGATGGAGCAACAATTCTAAGAGCTCTTGGTGTGGACAACCCTGCTGCCAAAATTCTAGTAGATATGTCTCGTGTTCAAGATGATGAAGTAGGCGACGGCACAACATCTGTCACTGTTTTAGGTTTGTTAATGCATAAAAGCATCAAGATTGCTTAATTTTCTCTTTTTATTTGCCTTTTTTGTGTACTTAATGTAACTTATTCATTTATTTTCAGCTTCTGAACTTTTAAGAGAAGCAGAAAAACTCATTGATCAGAAAATTCATCCTCAAATTATTATTGCTGGTTGGCGTCAAGCTACCAATGTGGCTCGAGAAGCACTTCAGAATGCCAGCTGCGATAACAGGTGAGCGACTCCTAGTAATGCAAATAGTGCAATGGATTTATTGCCTCTTATGTCAAATTTCTAACTGTCTGGATAAATGCAGTTAGTTGGTACTGAGGCAAAGATTAATTGTATATGGTAGGCTCAGGTGTGGTTAACCTACAGAACTGGTTTTCCATGTATATCTCTACCTACAAACTTTCATTCAGTGTGAATTTATTTTTCTTTTGTTTCTTCATGTGGCTGCATCAATATTTTGCTATTAACTCATTGTTGATTCTTTAAATTTATTTTCTAATTTCTGGTGTCTTGTTGCATATAGCCAAGATTTGGCTAAATTCAAAGAAGATCTTCTCAATATTGCCCGTACAACTTTGAGCTCCAAAATCTTGTCTCAGCACAAGGAACATTTTGCTGCTTTAGCTGTCGAAGCTGTACTTCGCCTCAAAGGTTCTGGACAGTTGTCTGCTATTCAGATCATCAAGAAAGGTGGAGGCCGTCTTGAAGACTCTTTCCTTGATGAAGGTATTGTACTTGCTACTTATTGTTCTGTAGTGCTCTGTAACTCTGTTCAATACACAACTTGAGCCTCATTTTCTTTCAAAAATTGTATTAGGTTTCCTTCTTGACAAAAAGCCTGGTCTGTATCAGCCTAAGCGCATTGAGAATGCAAAGATTCTGATTGCTAATACTCCTATGGACACAGACAAGATCAAAGTGTTTGGATCTCGTGTTCGTGTTGACTCAATGGCTAAAATTGCAGAGTTAGAAGTAGCAGAGAAAGAGAAGATGAAAGATAAGGTGGCTAAGATCCTAAATCATAATGCTAATGTGTTCATCAACAGGTGAGATCATTGAAATGTTTCCTCATATTTTTTTTTTGCGACAACTAAATATTATTTTTATGACGATTTTTTTTCTCTCTTCCAATTTGCAGGCAACTTATCTACAATTACCCTGAGCAACTGTTTGCCGATGCTGGTGTGATGGCAATTGAACACGCAGACTTCGATGGAATTGAACGGCTAGCTCTTGTTACTGGTGGAGAAATTGTTTCAACTTTCGATAATCCTGAAATGGTCAAGTTAGGTCACTGTGATTTAATTGAACAGGTAATGTTACAAGTCATTATTTTCAGCACACAGAAATTTTAACGCCTAGGAATTTTTATTCTAAATTCTTAAAGGTTGTGATAATTAAACCAGTCATAAATTCTTGTGATCTTTATTTTTTAGGTTATGATTGGTGAAGATACTTTGTTGCGCTTCTCTGGAGTTAAGCTTGGTGAAGCTTGCTCTATTGTTATCCGAGGTGCTACCCAACAAATTTTGGATGAGGCTGAGAGGTCCCTTCATGACGCGCTCTGCGTACTTGCTGCCACAGTGCGTGAATCAAGCATTGTTCTTGGTGGAGGTAAGCAAACCATTTGATGTCACTCTTTTGACATGTTATCACTATCCCAGATCATATTCTTACTTTGTTTTGTTCAGGTTGCAGTGAGATGCTGATGGCTTGTGCAGTAAGCGCAGCTGCTGTGAAGACACCAGGCAAGGAGGCAGTTGCCATGGAGGCATTTGCACGTGCGCTAGCTCAGTTACCGACCACTATTGCTGACAACGCTGGATATGACTCAGCACAGCTCGTCAGCGAGCTCCGTGCTGCCCACAGCCAAGGCAAAAATTCTATGGGTCTTGGTGAGCTACATGAAAGCTTGAAGTTAATTTGAATATCATATGTAAGTAACTTTTGACTAATTTTGTTTTCTTCTGGTGTCCAACAGATATGGAAAATGGTCGCATTAGCTGTATGAAGCAACTTGGCATCACTGAGTCTTTTGTAGTGAAACGACAAGTTCTTTTGTCTGCTGCTGAGGCTGCCGAGATGATCCTGAGGGTGGACAACATTATAAAAGCTGCTCCAAGGAAGCGAGTTCAGGATCGCGGGCATTGCTAATTTTTGCAAACAACATATTGCTTTCTTGTGCAGTATCATTGCAATTTTTCATTTAAAGTATTTCAATTAAACTCTGCCTGACATAAAGTAGTTTTATTTCCATGTGAAACTTATATTCTGGAACTCATCATCAAATATCTGTGTACTTAAATTGATTTAACTTCATTCTTCTGCTCCAAGTAATGACATTTTAAACATTATTTATTCAATTGATCGGTGATATTATACTTTCTTCATTCTATTCACCTATGTCATATTATTGTATGATGAGTGGTGAACAATACCTAATTGCAAACATAGACTTCTTGTAATTTCTTTTCATTTGTTTGTCTTTTATCATGAATGCCTGTGAATGATTGCCCCAGTGATAACCTATTTACCCCTCACCTTTTTGAAGTCAGTCGCATATTGTTATTAACTTGTTAACGTAATGTGCTTTAATGATTATTTTAACACTGTCAGAATTCTGTTTAGTGGTGTTTTGTAAAAATACACAATTTTCTGTCTATATCTGTTTTTGATATTTTATTCATCCATATCCATTCATTAGAAATGGCATGTTGACTCATTTTCTAATTGACAAACCTGGAGGCCATAAATTGTAGAAAAGTCAGAGAAAACTATTGGTCAGTGGCAGTGGAGTAAGTAAAATTAAGGAAAACAGCAATTCAAAATGCAATTTTGCTGAAAATTTCAGAATTGCTATCACTTTTTCAATTTTGTTACAATGACATTTTTCATTGGTATAGTCATGAACTTTTAGAGAGAGGAAGGTAGTTAAAAATAAGGAAATTTTTTTAAGTGGCCACCCTGATCATTAAGGGAACTTATTAATTTCCTTGAACCGTAGGGAGAACACTCACCATATCTTGAAGCTTTATGGCTCTTTGAGTATAATTTTCCCTTCTATGCCTGCACAAGGAATGCGCCAATCATTTTTACTCGTTCTTTGCCTATTTTCCTTCATATACCATTATGAAGGTAAAGAGAACGAGTATTGTGCTCAGTGCGGTGTAATTTAGTCACTAACTTTCATCTCAAAAACTACAACATATACTACACCTGAAGTGTTTGTGGAAATCATGAGCCGGTTGTGAGAAAACAATTTCATAATAAAGGTATTTTTCAACTTATTAGAGAAAATTTCAAGAAAATTGCATAAATAGATAGTTAGGATATTATCACCGCTTTGTACACTACTCAGTGGCATATGGTGTCAGCGTGCTTAGAGTGCTCGAATCTGACGCCGAAGGATTACGGTTCGAGTCCCATCCATCCGATATTTTTCAACTCTTCTCTTCGTCCGCCAGTCATTCAAGAGGATAAAAACCGTCCCACATCTTCGCTCATCACTTAGCCAAGCCTGCAAAGGCGCGGACGGGTGTCTAGTGTCCGTTGTACCTGGGTGAAACGAACCGCCTTTTGGCGCAGAGTTTCGAATACCGGGGAAACGTCGAATCTGGCCTGAACAGTATGAGTGCTGATCGGGAATCCTTTATGGGACCTCAATTGGCAGAACTGGTGCCGCCAGCTCGAAGGGGGAGTCGCTACGGGCGGCTCTCTTTCTGCTAAATTTTTTGTTGATTATTTAGTTTCCGAGTACTGTAATATTAAGATGTTTCTTACAGCTTGTGTTAATGCAGGGTTGTTATAAGTCACGAAAATCAGGGAAGGACACGTCACTCTGACGTAAGTATTCGTGATGTCCAGGACGTTCCAAATTCGTCCCGCATGATCATTTGAGTACCATTGCACACGATAGGCTCCCTATGATAACTGCATGGGGTTTCCCCTTCTATGGCTCTTTTTTGTTGTATCATTTTCATTCATTTCATCATTTTGGCTGCTAAGGCGTTCCCTTCTATGATTTTTTTTTTCGATTTTCGATCCGTGGCTGCATTTCGAGGGAAGTACCAAACACGGCCGATTATTCATCGGTATGGCCTGGTCCTCGTTCTGTCATAGAAATAGAAATTCCAGCCGATATTGTCTGCCCGCGCCTGGCTGCTCGGCACCTCGCTGCACGTGTACGCCAGTACGCCACTCGGCCAGGTAGGCCAGTTCTCGTTTGACAGCTCGCGATGGCGCTTGCGCTGCTTGCGCTGCCCTAGCCGCCCCGTCCTGGGCCCGCCCCACCGCGTATCGGAGAGGTGGGAGTAGGCCCGTCGGCTTGCCGGCCCGGTCGCGGTAGGACAGGACAGGGACAGGGCAGCAGATACTGCGCATTGTCGAACGGCCTGTCGCTGACGCCGGTTGAGTTGCTCCTGCCCAGTCCTGCCATCCATCCTGCCGGCACTTCCCCGCCACCTGTCGTCGCGTCGGGTAGAGAGACGGACAGCCGCGCCGGCATTTACCGGCTTGACACGCAAAGCAAGTGCTCGCGTTGACGTTCCGTCGCTCTCCGCCGCTACGCCACGCCACGCCGCCCGGCTAGTGGGCCTTGAAGTGCCCATGGATGCGGTTAGACCGAGTTTAGACTGGTTAGTTATACTTCCCTCGTAAAACGGTTTAATTTAATTAAGTTAAATTTACCACAAATTAAAATTAATGTAACTAACCTAAGTTTTAAAAACTAATTGAAATAATTAAAACTTGAATGATTTAATTTAATCTTATTTAAGTTAATTTAATTTTTAAAGCTTAATTAAGTTAAATTTATTTTCATTTGCGACAAATTTAACTTAATTAAACCGTTTTACGAGTGTAGCTCGCCCTCCGGTCACCTGCTTCACCCACTCACTGTTCCGCGCCCCTCCAGGGGAGTCAGGTCTATGGCGTGAGAACTGCCGTGGCTGACTGCCGATACTCCCCTATCTGGTGGGGGAGAGCAACACCACCAGTGGATGGCCAGCGAGATCCTGCCGATAGCCGCCGCCCTGCTCCACAACATGGTGCTGCGTGACCGTCACCCAGAGCAGCAAGAGTCCTGAATCCTTCCTGCAAACACTGGTAAGGAAATCGTTTGGAAGAGCTAGGAAAACAACAAGGTGGATAAGTTGTTTTTCTTGTTTGGCCGGTAGACGAAGTGGGCAAACCCAAGGCGCAAATAACATAGATACCATGTTGAGGTCACTCGACGTCAAGTAACGCCAGAATGACGTCTAGTGATCTCAACATGACATCAAGCGGATGTCAAAATTATGTAAAATTGCTGGCATTTTGACTTTTTGTGAAGTCGACGACATCGAATCCGGTCGAATCTCTCTACTAGGGAAGGCGTAATATACCGTTCCCGATTTCGTTTTTCTATCATTCCCTTTTTTTCTCGAATTTTGCGGAAGCTATAAACATTAAAGTGGCCCTCGTGCGTGTCGTTGAGCGTCACCCGGAGCTAATTTGGTGTTACAATGTATTAAGTTCCAACAAGCATTTTGGTCTGTCAATCTTGCCAGAAGTAACTCTCAGAAGTAAATGTGAATCCGACTAGTCATATACTTGAACACTCCTCGATACTATTCAATTCAAAAGCTTAGCAATCGAGCGCAACAGTATGCTGACAACTATGACCACGGCGACCTCGCGGGTTTCGCGTCGAGTGGCGTGGCATAGCGTGGTGTGGCGTGCAAACAGTACAGTAAAGGTTACCTGTTTCCGAATCAGAGATCCGACTGCAGATAACTAGCTGAACTTAGTACAAAACAGAGGACACTGATTAGTCAGAGAATTTCTCTCGATTAGACGATACGAGGAGCTGTTGACCCAAATTACCCCCTCGATCACAAATTGCGTCTGTTTCCTGGATAAACAATCGCGTCATGAAATGATATCATATTGAAATCACGATGGAACCCATGCCGCTGTACCTCTCCGTTTGCATGCCGGATCGATCCTAGATTCTGTTGGACACAAGGACGGAAATACTACACGACAAGCTCGTAATCACTGTTATCAGCACATCACAGCCATAGCGCGAGCTGGGGCTGTTGCTACTGGTCCTTCAGCAGGATGGAACCCCGTGTGTTCGTGTCGAGAGAAGCGCACGAAACCCTGGTCGCCTAGTATCCCAGCCGAATCCGCAGCCACTACTAAAAGGCCGGATAACCCACATCAGCGGGGTCAATTTAACACTTGTCCTGTCCACCACAGAGCCGAGACGCCGCCAGCGTCGTCCGGTGCTGTTGAGCGCTGCGCCTTGCGGCGATATGGCATGTCGCCTACCTTGCAGGCTCCTTGCAGGCTCCTTGCAGCCCGACCATGATTCGCGACGCACGCCCCGCCGCCACTCCGCGCCACGCCCCGCCACTCCACGCGAGGCCCTATCTATCCCTCGCCCATCTCGCACCGATAACGTCGCTTTCGAGAGGAATTCAATATTGCCGGAGCTATTCAGAACTGCGATTGTTCTAAGCACTAAAATTTCACCTCAATATTTGATTTTGTTGCCTGTAATCCGATGAAAATGTAATCTTGTAATCCTGTGTAGATATTTTAGTCGATTGACTGACCCCTCGGACTATACTGTGTCAATATGACAAAATTTCAAAAATATTTCCCATACAATTTTTGACTTAATAATAAAAAGTGAAGTTTTTCGTTTAGTTTCTGGCGCAGAAGGCTATTTCTTGTCATTATTTCCGTGGTTTTGTTTGTGGTTCAGATGGGCCTGCTGGAGCGGCTGTTGGAAGGGCAGCCCTACGCACGGCGATGTGCAGCCTGCAGTGCTGATTTGCCCAGCCCCAGCGCGTTGGTGGCCCACCTGGTCCGCAAGCACTTCAAGGGCGAGCCCTTTCCCTGCGTGCTTATGACCTGCAATGAGCAGATGCTGACGGTGCGCCAGCTGCGAGAGCACCTGCGGCGGCACGCGGGCGAGGACAACCACACCTGCGAGCGGTGCGAGCGCAGCTTCTCCTCCGCGTCCAGCCTCAAGCGGCACGCGCTCGGCCACGACCGGCTGCGGCTCGAGCGCTGCTCGCACTGCGGCGACAGCTTCGCTCTCCTCTACGACCTGTACGAGCACGAGCAGGCGGCGCACGGTCGCGACAGGGCCTTCTCGTGCGAGCTGTGCGAGCGCGCCTTCGACAAGCTCTCCCCACTGCGCTCGCACCTGCGCCGGGTTCACGCGGCCGAGTGGCCGTTCCGCTGCGACCAGTGCCCCAGCACCTTCATGCGCACCGTGCAGCTGCAGAGACACCTGCGGCGGCACGCCAGCAGCGCGTCGGCGACGACCTCGGCCCCCGGCGCGGCCCCCGACATGAGGCTCGTCTCGGCCATGGACACGGCCTCGGACTCAGAGCAGGCCTTGGACCTGACTCCACAGTCCGTCGCCGTCCTGGCCCCGGCCCCGGCCCCGGCCCCTGACTCCACCACCACCACAGCGCCAGGACCGGAAGTGAGGCCTATTGAAATTGTGCGGCTGTCGTCCCAGGACATTGCTGCCGACCAGCATGTAGACGAAGCCATGGAAACAAGCCCCGTCCTTGAAACGGACCCCCTCCAGCATGCCACCCCTCTCCAGGATGACGCACCACTCCAGGATAGCGCCACTTTCCAGGACAGTGCCCGTCTCCTGCATGGCGTCCCTGTCATGGAGAACACATCTCTCCACGATGGCGCCCCACTTCATGACGGCGCCACTCTCCAGGATGACGACACTCTCCACGATGACGCCCCACTCCAGGATGGCACCACTGTTCAGGATGGCGCCACTGTTCAGGATGACGTCCTTCTCCAGGATGGCGCCACTGTTCAGGATGACGTCCCTCTCCAGGATGGCACCACTGTTCAGGATGACGTCCCTCTCCAGGATGGCGCCACTGTTCAGGATGACGTCCCTCTCCAGGATGGCGCCTCTGTCCAGGACGACGTCCCACTCGAGGTTCCAGAGGTCATGGACACAAGCCCGGTCGAAGGGTCGGCCGCTGTTCTCGAGGAACACTCTCCTTGCCAAGAAGAGGAACTGGCTGTGGACACGACTCCAGTGCCGGACCATGCCGTGGAAATATCTCCAGCGACTGGTTCTGTGTCACCAGTGGAGTCTGCCTCAGCCCTGGACCATTCTCCACCAGAACTTTCTGCAGCTTCTCTAGCCGCGCAGCCAACTCCAGGCCAGGAATCTCCTCTCGGAAGCGAACCGTCTCAGACGATGCAGACAGACTTGCCGCTAAATTCAAATCCCACCCCCATCTTTGCTTCGGGGGATTCGGGGTCAGCCCATGATTCAGCAATCGATGAAGTCTGTCCGGTCTCCGTCGATTCCGTTCCGGTTCTGACAGCTGAAGTTCCAGAGGGCGAGAGATCCACCTGTGAGTCCGTCTGCGCCCCGGAGTCGGTCTGCGCTCCGGAGCCGATCTGCGCGCCGGAGCCGATCTGCGCACCGGACCCGATCTGCGCCCCGGAGCCGGTCTGCGGTCCGGAACCGGTCTGCGCTCCGGAGCCGATCTGCGCCCCGGAACCGTTCTGCGCTCCAGAGCCGGTCTGCGCCCCGGAGCCTGCCTGCGCCCCGGAGCCGGCCTGCGCCCCGTACGAGTACCCATCGCGCAGTGTGCGTTCTCACACCCAGACCCTGCGGGTGCTGAGGGCCTTCCGCTTCCAGCGGCCGGCACGGGCCCGGCCTTCCAGCCCGGCGGGCAGCAAGAAGGTGGCCAAGCAGGAGGACGAGGTCATGGCCGAGGTCAAGACTGAGAGTAAGGCGGATGTCGAGGCCGAGGCCAAGGCCGACGTCAAAGCCGAGACCAAGCCCAAGGTCAAGGGCAAGGTGAAGAGAGGTCCGGGCAGGCCGAGGAAGAAAGGCAAGCGAGGCCCGGGCCGTCCTAAGGGGTCGTCACGGAACGCTGTGTGGACTTCCCTCGACTACAACTGGCGCTGCGCCGAGTGCGGCGGCCTCTTCGTCTCCTACAAGGCCCTGAAGACTCACCTCGTCGCCCACCTCAAGCAGCTGCGTGTGCACTGACACGGAGGACTTGAAGCAACTCCTTCGCTTTTACAAACCATTTGCATTTCGAAGCAAAGAAAATGCGTTGAAATTCGAAGCAATTTATCTGCAAGATTCTCTTCCCAAAGAAGACATTTGATTTAAATTTGAACTCAGTACTGCGTTGATATGAAAGTATACTATAAAAAAAACGTACGGGCAAGGTACAATAGGGTGAGTTTGTCACATTTATGGAGGTGGAGTTACGTGATTATATTTTAAGGAGAGTGTACTCGCAATGCAACATTTTACTGCACGACGTTTTAAGTGTGTTCGATTTTGACTCTACCTGTTTGCGGACTCTATTATTGTGTCAGATTTACGTGCACATCTCCAATTCATCTATTTTCGTCAAATATCTCCACGATATATTAACACTTACTGTGATGTTTGCGCTGTGTGTAAGATTTATTAGGCACTATCTGTTGAGGCTGTTAATAAATATATTTGTGAGATTTATTGTTGTTTGCTTCCTCAGACTTTACACAACTTTACAATGACATTTGTACGACTTTCACTTCTAGAATCGTAAAAAAAATTGTATCACAATGCTCATAATTTACATAACCCATTTAAACCTTCCTCAGAGATAATTGGAAGAACAAAACGAAGCTCTTTCTTTCGTAATTTGAAGTGTAAATCTTGCGGTGAGCATGGTTGCTGACACCACTTGCAGTATCACATAAATAGTTAGCAGAAAAAAAGTGCTTTGAAATGCACCGTGGCGAGAATGGATTGCGTGCTCATGATGGCACGTAACGTATTTCAGTCTTCGCTCTGTATTTCTAATTGAGAATGGATCGGACAAGGAACCTATTTCAAGTTGTTATACGGTACCCAGTTACCATAAATACAGAAGTAAATATTTATATTTTCTGAATTTTGAATTTGACTGCCAAAAGGAAGACATAGTAACGCGTGAACGGGCTTCATCCTAGTGCGTCTATTCCGTCACATTTATCAAAAATCGATTAAAACTCAATCAACAGGCAAAATTTCAATCTCCCTCCTTTTTCTCTGGGCGAGACCTAGTACCTCCTTCAGACCAGTTTGGGCGGGCCTTGAGGACGCATCGTAAAAAGTAAACAAATGTGCAAACGGTCACAGAAATTTATCATAGCACGTCGGTTTTGACTAGTTTCCTGTGCGGCGGGTGGCGTGACCGAGACGCATTTCATGTCGGTTTCGTTGAGACTTGCTGACGTTGGTGTTGACGCAGTAGCTTGTTAGCTATCGGTTCTACTCCACTCTGCTCGCCGCCACGCTACCCAGCCGGTGTCGCCCGCTGCAGGGCTGCCTTGCGCTCCTCCATGGCGGCCTTGATGGCCTTCCTGGACACGGCGACGTAGCCACCCCTGCCGTCTGAGAGCAGGTACTTGCCGTCCTTGGTCAGAGTGCCTTCCTCGCCCTGCGCCAGCTCCTGCAACGTCAAGGTGAGGTTGTGTCAAGTTTAGGTTAGGGTAAGATAATTTTAGGTTGGGGTAGGCTCATTATACACGCACACGGCAAACACCGCGCAAGGTACTTTCAATGCAGGGCCCAGAGTCCGTGTCTATTGTTATCTAAATGTGTGATGCCGTACACGGAAATCACTTCCCAAGGATTCAGGAGGATCATAAGTGACATTTTTTGCTCTTAACTCGTTGACATCACAATCGGACTAATCGAAATGGGGCTACTGTAGTAGCGCTGTAAATGTCACGCTAGGTCATGCTTTTCGAATTTCGTGCCCCACGAACCACGTACATTACAATTTCCAAGGTACTGCTGCATGACTTCACGTTCGTCATTTCATTTACCATCTATTTTCATTATTCACGAATACATTTTCGACGTAAACTCGAGGGGGCTGCCACTCGTTATTCTTGTGTACACCGTACTACCGGATTACCAAGTATTACCAGGTGTTGCCAACAGAAATCCGACAAAATGTTGCAAAAATTTGAGACAAATTGACAAAATATCGCAAAATTTGAGACTTTTGGGTGTTTTTACTTCAAAAGAAGCAGTTATCGTCCAAGTATTACCATGTATTACCGATTCCGTGTACACCAAACTACCAGAGCGGCAGCCCCCTCGCGCAAAACCTAAACTCTCAACGGACATTTGCGACAAAGCGTGACGAAAATCATGTTTTTCAAGGCCAGGTTTACGCGCGTCGCGATTCGTAAACACTGACATCGAATGATCAAGCCCTCGACCCTGTGCTCTTTCTCCCCTATCTCTCCGATGATACTCACGTGCTGGTAGCGCTGCGGGGGGTGGGGGTGGGGATGGCGGTGCTTCCCCTTCCTGTGTGCCGCTCTATGCGTGGCTCCCCGCGGCGAGGCGCTACTCGAGGAACTACTTGACGTACTTGTTGTCGAGGAACCCGTTGTAGTCTCCACCGAGCTCCCAGGACTGGATGAATAAGTTAGACAATTAGATAATGGACGCGCTTCACAAGTGTAGTCCAGTTCGCCCGACAGGCAGCCTGTGAGGCAGCGGGCCGGCAGGTCAAGAGGGGCGCCGGGTCGATACGCACTTACTGATGCCCTGCCCTGTCCTGTCCTGTCCTGTCGAAACGGCGTGACCGTACGCCTGCCCCGATAAGGTAATGTAAAGTATCGGTAGGACAGCGGTTCCCAACCCATTTCGATTCGCGACTCAAAAATGGACTCCTAAATTTTCCGCGATCCCAAAATCAGTTGCGAGTGAATGTTCGCGACCCCAAGATTTTTATTTAAATTATCCATATATATTATCCATAATTTTTGAAGAAAAACACATATCATGTTCCAAATAATGAAATGTTTGATACAAACATGATAAATATGAGTTCCAAATTCCCTGGGATTTTGATATTTCGTCCGTCAGGTTCAAACTGAAGTTGTTCACATTTTTTTCTCCTGACCCGAAGTGGGGTCGTGCCTGCAGGGTTGGGAACCGCTGGGGTAGGAACAGCGACTAGGCTGGCTGCGATCGGGAAGTGCTGGTCCAGTGTTGTCCAAAGATACCATAGTATCAACCCCTCCCAACAGTCGTTACATATGAACAAATCTGCTCATATTATGTACTAAAATTGACCTATTTTGAACCAATTTGTCCACATCAACAACTTGAGTTGTTTGTAACTATGTCGGTTGCTTTTGGTTCATAGTGAGACCGAGTCGGCTCATAATATGATCAAATTTTTGTTCGTAAGGAAGTAATAGTGCACTGTAAAACAAAAATCCGCTTTTGAAAGACTTTCCCGAGAAACAAGTGAGAAATAACACCAGTTCGCAATTTTTGGGGGTCATTTTGAGAGGTATGCCAAAATGATCAGGGCAATCTATAATGCATTTCTACATAATTCTCAAAATGAAGAACAACAATTTTGAAACTGGTCTTACTTCACCTCTGTTCATGAGGACGCAGAGTGCTTATCCCAAAACTGGTATGCTCTTCTTACAGTGTGCGTGGTTTGTGCTGTTTCTGCCTATACTTTGTATTACCTCACTTGCCGTCGCCACGCTGCTGAGCTGTCGTATTAGAACCAGAATCACTTACTTTACTTGTCCCTTAGCGGGCACCAGTAAATCGAGCGTTTGTGGCCCGCTCACCCTCCCCCTGAGCCCTCAACAGCTTTGTACTGAGACGAGGAGGGAGGGAGGGATCTAAACGGTTGGCGGCTCACAATGAAAGAAAGCCTGCCTGCCCATGTGTCCACCGCGCTGTCCATTTTTCATGCATCGACGCAAACGACCTCTAAGTACCCCATCCCCTCACACTGTTCACGTTCACATCACCTCCTCTTCGACATCAAGTCACGTTGGCTTGAGGTTTATCTCACCTGCTGGTGTCCGAGACTGAGCTGGACGAGCTCGGGGCGCTACTTGGGGTGCTAGTCGGGGCGCTGGCGGTAGGGTCCACCGTTGCAGCAGACGTGGACGCCGGGTAGGATGTCGACGAGGACGGAGCCACCCTGGTCGTCGCACTCTTCCTCTCCACGGCCTCCACTGGCACCAGGTTGGACAGGGTGGTGGTGCTGAGGGGGGCGGCGGGGAGGTCGGGGATGGCGTTGGGCTTGTGGAACACCCGCCGGCTGGGGTTCTTATTGCAGCGGAAGCCCCGTCGCATCGCGTCGTACACCGACCAGCCCGCGTAGCGCTCTGGGGACGCGCAGGTCGGCGACACCTTCTTCTCGAACACGTACCGGCCCTCCCGCTTCTCCTGCGTGCATAGGACGAGAAAGGCATGAGGGCTCTAGGAATCGAAAACATTTGGAAAACTATGAAAAATGTTTTCGGTGAAGTTCGTTCCTCTGTGAGAAATGCCCCTTCGATTTCACATCGATACGGTTAATGGAATCGACTTGGAATCTCCCGAAATTTGTCTACAAAATCGACAAAATTTTCGAATGTGACGTGGATCGATAACCCATTTCTCAGTGTGTCAAAACCTTTTATTTTATTTTTTTCAAGGAAAATTTTCTAACAGAACTTTGAACTGCAATGATATTTTGAAAAAATTTGAATGTATTCTGAGTTTTTTTTTTAAGCAAAACGAAGATTATTCATGGGAGGGAACCGATTTGGGTAAAGCGCGTTCAATTCATAACGAACTGCTAGCCCCATAACTTATTGATTCACACGACTGTCTCCCTGTTTGCTTTCTAATCCCGTATGTTCGGGTGATTCGTTATGAGAGTGGTTGTGCTCTGTATAACGTAGAGGCCTCACCTCACAACGAGGTGAGAGGAATCGATCAGGGACGTAATCGGATGTAACAGTTTAACGCCTCGCCCGGCAAACAGTGCTGCGCGGAGCGCCACTTGGAGCCATGTAGTCAAGCCCAGACCACCCCTAGCCCGACGGTTCCCCCTCCCGACTTCCGTTGGACACTAAAATTTTTACGCGAAGCTATCAGCCGTCATTTTGTCGTGAATCATTAAATTCCATGGAATATGGGCGCATCGAGAACCTGTTACATGTTACATTATCAACCCCTACCTATTGTGCGATAACAATAGCATAAAAAAGAAACAGGTGAATTAGGGGCAGTTCGGGGAATAAAAATCAAACAGGGGAAGAATCGAACACCACATTTTAGATCAAAATAATGTATACCCTGAATACGAATGTTATTCTGAGATCCTTTAAAGTGGAGCGAATGAATGAATACTGTATTACATTGAACATTCTTCTCAAAAGGCCAGAATAGGAGTGCGGACTGTAAAAGCAGGCAGTAAAATAGTACTTCGAAGATCCTTGGGCAATCAGGCCACGACGACGACGCTCATTTCGGTGGATTTCCCTCCATGATTGTAGCAAAAGTGATGCAGGCCTGTACTCGTTCCGGTGCGGTGAGAGGGTGGGGGCCACCGCACATGTAAGGGCCAACCAGGCAACTTTGGCCCATGACCGGGTTGTTTTGTACCTTGTTGGTGGCGGTGGGGTTCCAGGAGGCCATGTCGCAGGAGCAGTCCCAGGGGTTGTCGTCCAGGCGTATCATCTTGGCGGGGACCAGGTCGAGGAAGCCGGGGGGCAGTTCTTTGAGGAGGTTGCCGGAGAGCCGCAGCTCCCGCAGGTGACTCTGCTGGTCCAGGAGGCTGGGCGGCAGAGACTGCAGCTGGTTGGAGCTCAGGTCCAGCTCCTGCAGCGCGAACAGCGCGTAGAAGGCGTCCATGGAGAGCGTCCGGATACCGCACTGCCTCAGCACGAGCCGCTCCAGCTTAGGCACCTGAGAGCAGGGCGGACCGGTCAATACTCCGGGGCCTAGAGACTTTCAATGCAAAGAGTAATCAGGGAAAACAAAGCCCACATTCTGCGACAGCCAACCTTGAAACCAAATGTAAAACAACTTATTTCTCTGAAGGTCATTTTGAAACCTATTACAAAATTAGAAGGAATTAAGATCGGGGGTTTTGTTCGTGTGCCGCACTGTGAATAGGAATACTAGTTTTGGAGAAACAGGGACGAAGTAATACCAGAGGGGTTCATGTTCAGGGTTATATACAAGCGCATTTGAGAGTGTCCTGATCATTTTGGTATAGCTCTCAAGATGACCCCCGCTGTTACTTTCCCCTGTTTCTCGGGGCGGGCTCCCCAGCACTGGCATTCTTTGAAACAGTGCGGTGGCGCGCACCTCGACGAAGGCGTCGTAGGGCAGGATGGGGACGGAGCCGCGCAGGGTGAGGTCCCTGAGGCGCGGCATGCCCCGGAGGAGGTCCCTGTCCAGCGCCACGGCGGACACGTCCGTGGCGCTCAGCCGGCGCAGCGCGCGCAGCCCCAGGAACATGTCGGCGTGCAGCTGCAGCGCCGCGCCCGACCCGCCCAGCTGCAGGCTCTCCGTGGCGTTCATCACCTGCAAGCATCCTGGCCTCAATACACCCCGCAAGAGGCAGTCCATTTCTTCTTCTTTTGTTTCAAAGACCCTCAAGTAGACCAAAAATACGAAGCCGGAAGTCAAAATAGTACATATAGATGGACACTGTTTAAAAAAGTACCAGTCTTGGGGAGCGCTTACCGAGAGACACAAGAGCAGTAAAGCCAGTTTAGGAATTTTTGGGGGTCGTTTTGAGAGCTATACCGAAATCAACAGAACACTTTAAAATGCATTTGTACGTAGTCCTCAAAATGAGCTCCCAAAATTCCAAAACTGGTAGGTGTTACTTCACCGCTGTTTCTCGGGAAGGACTCCAATTTGCTGTCTCGAATTCGAGGTCAGAGTGTAAGATTAAGCATGGTTTCGGTACTGACCTGGAAGGTGCTGGTGAAGATGGCCTCGACAGGGTTGCCTCTGAAGTCCGCCGCCAGCAGCTTGGGGAAGGGCGGCAGCGACAGCTCGGACAGGTGGGTCAGGTTGTTGTGGGAGATGTCCAGGTGGCGCAGCTCGAGCAGGCCCACTAGCGCCGTGGAGGAGATCTCCAGGAGGTCGTTGTGGGCGAGCGAGAGGTAGCGCAGGCTGGGCGCGCCGTACAGCGACCAGTCCGGCACGTACGCCAGGCCGTTGTGCTCCAGGGACAGCACCTAGACATACACATGGCCGTCTACGTGAGCGCACCTAGAAATAATAATAATAATAACAAAATTCATATTCTTAGGCAACCTAGCCCAGAAAAAAAACCCAAGCAATATTCAAGAAGGTCGTTTTGACACTTATTCCAAAACGCGTTTTTTTTTAAAACAAACCAAGATACGGAGAATCAAATCGAAATAAAGTAGAATAGAACCGCAAAGAATTAAAAATTGCCTATCGCCTCCTCCCGTAGACCTCAATCATACTTGAGGTCTCTTGGAAGGCCCGCCTCCTTAACTTGGGAGAAAGCGGCTCTCTTTCTGCCAAAATTTTAGTGGAATATTTAGCTATGCAAATGAGGTCATCTGCCCGAGCCTAAGAGACAATGACAGAGGGACAGGACAGACCTGCAGGTTCTCCAGGCCGTTGAACATCTCCCAGGCCAGGTCCCACAGGTTGGCGTGGTGCAGCCGCAGCATGATGAGGTCCTCGAGCCCGGCGAAGGTCCGCAGCGTGTTCACGCGGCGCATCTCCGAGAACTTGGAGAAGGGCACCACCTCGGCGGGCTTCAGGAACACGAGCTGGGGAGTCTCCTCGCTGCATGACAAGACCAGGGCGGGGCGGGGTCAGCAAGACATAGGGCCAGTGTGGGGAATAAATGCACAGGATGAAAACTGAACAGCCCTCTGGAGCTGGTAATAGAACCCACGACCTCCACACTGTTTTGGTGCCAAGAAACAAGGGAGAAGTAAGACCAGTTTCAGAATGTTTTCGGGTTATTTTGAGAGCTGTACCAAAACGATCAGGACACTCTTAAGTGCATTTCTAAATAATCCTAAAGACGAGCCCCAAAATGTTGAAACTGGTGTTACTTTACCCCAGGGACTCCCTAAATCTGGCATCTTTTTTTTAGAGAGTGCATGACGATTTATTTCGTCTCCCCGCGAAACAGGGGAGAGGTGCCATGAGTTTCAAAATTCTTGGGGCTCGTCTTGAGGATGATGTAGAAATTCATTTTCGTCCTGACCATTTTGGTATAGGTGTCAAAATAAACCCCAAACATTCTGAAACTGGTGTTACTTCAGCCCTGTTTCTCAGGAAACGCTCCCCAAAACTGGATTTTTTTGGGATAATGTTTGTAGTGAGCTTGTCATCGTGGTTTGTAACGAATGGTCACATGTAAGGTTTTAGTTCAAGAGGAATGTCCAGTTTTTACCCTGAGCATTTATTACCTACCTGTGGCCCTCGGTCCTGTAGGCCCAGGGTGGAAGTCGTCTGCGAGGGTGGATGGGGGCCGGGGTGGTGACGACCTCGTTGTCCTCCTCCAACGCCCCTGAGACAACAGTGCATTCATAAGCGTAAATCGAAGTTTTTCATATCGCACGCACGTTCTCCAGTCCGCCCCTGCGCACCTTCCAGTTCCACCCCGGTGAGCGAGAGCAGGCGGAGCTTCTTGAGCGTGCGCAGCGCGTCGCTCCGCAGGTGCACCCCCGCCTCGGAGTAGGCCGTCACGTCCAGCGAGACGAGCCCGGGGAGCCGCGACAGGTGGCCGGCGGTCAGCACCAGGGAGGCCTCGTCCGCGCTCTGCAGCAGCGTCAGCGCCTGCCAGCCACACGCCATACAGTATCAGTCGTGTAATCACGTGTACGAAATGTCGGCAGTTTTGTTATAAATATTGATATTTTCACTTCTCCTTCAAAAGAAATGGAAGAATATTTATTTATTACAATTGTCGTAAACAGACCAAAACACTAAAAGTTCAGCTCAACTGTTGATTTTATTGCATATAATCCGATGTAATCAATGTAATGATTTAATCCTGTGCACATATTTTGGGCGAGTGACTGACCCATCGCAGTCACTCCTGTCCTCTCCGGGACAACGCAACAGTGCCGTCCAGTGCTTTATCTAATCCGTCATTCTCAGGATCGATTTGCACTCGCGCCGTGGTCGCCTTGAGATTGGACGAAGCCGTGATCTGACAGCTGACCGCCTTAAGGCGCTTCCTGGCGGAACACCTAAGCGTTACCTGTCCAAGCACCTTCGAACAAGCAAATAACATGGTGCATGTGTGCAATACTAGAGCCACGCTCTATTTCAGGTTTCTGTGGAGCGCATCTACACCTTTTCCTTTGGGCACTGAGAGTGGCTGTAGTATTGCTCTGACGCTCCATGTTACTTTGCTAGTTTAAAGATGTTCAGACGGGTAACGCCTAATGTGTTGCCAGGAAGCGCCTTAAGGCGTCGCGGTTTGGGCTGAAAACGCCTGTTAGCCGCTCCCTATCATGGGGGCCAAGTATACTGGACTACCTGCAGCCGGCCGCTGTGAGGGTTTCCTGTCCAGTATGTGAAATTTCGACTTCTGTCTCCCTCCAGTGCTTTACCCGCCCTCTGCTCTGTGCTCAGCGGGCGAGCGCCTGGCAGGTAGGCAGCCGCGGCGCAGGTGTGTGCAGCGGGTCGGCCTACGCTGCGGGCGCTCCCTGCTCTCCAGGCCAGAAAGGTAATATAACGGATAGGTAGAGATGGTCGGAGCCGGTCATCAAGGCATTATGACCCGTAAGAGAGCGCCCCAGCTCTCTCCACCAGCTCTCTCTCTCTCTCTCTCTCTCTCTCTCTCTCTCTCTCTCTCTCTCTC
>CABIKL010000337.1:0-24132 GCA_902196195.1 Aptinothrips rufus
GGGCGGTTTTGGGCGATTTTGGATGAGCTCGGGCGGTTTTGGGCGCGTTTCAAATGACGCGGGCGATTCGGGGCGATCCCATTGGCCGGGCGCGCTCGGGCGCCGAAGGCGCCCGAGCTGGGCGATTCGGCTCGCTCGGGATCTGGCAACCCTGAGCCACATGAAACTTTACAAATATCAGTCTTTGAAAAAATGTAGTAAATTTGGGGTACGTAAATGACGGAATGATATATTTTCCAAATATACCTAAAATTATGGGGCCAAAAGGGTTCAAATGTCGGGGCACGGTTGTTCCCTCTGAGTCATTAAGTTCGTGAGACTGTATTCTCACCTTCTTCTTTCTGCTTTTTGTTGTTGTTCATGATCACAAGGTGTTTAATATTTGCTTTTTCTTCCTGTTCCCGAAAAAGACGGGAGCCCATTGCTAACCTGCTATTGCCCTCACTGCAACTTTTTTTTCTTTTTTGTTGTTGTAATTTTTGAGAACTTTTATTATCCGCGTGATTTGCTTAGACATCTAACCTGTTTGTTGAATTTGGAGATGATTACAACCTCAAAAACCTGTGATTATTGGTGATGATCTAGTTGTCTGGGACCAATTTCATTGGCACAATTCGTTAAGTCATTTCTTATATTTTTTATTGTTTCAATATGGACATGTATGGGTAATGTGAGGGCCTAATGTGGCGACCTGCACCAGCACAATGTAAGGTATAGGAACTGCCAAACAACTAATCAGAATGTCAAGTGCCAACGGTAATGCTTATGGACATTCGTCCGATGGTCAAGCCTCTGGAGGAAATTCGTTCCCTGACTGCCCTATAGAAGATTCACCGTCTTCACAGTTATCAGACAATTCGTGCTCATGCACTTACCGCTCTGGCGCCAAGAAGGGCAAAGTGTGTTCTAAACGAACTCCGAATAGGCCAGCTCGCAGTATTAACAATGTTCCACACTTGAGCTTTGATGAAAATTTTAGTTTTAATGTAAGTTATAATCACAACTTGACTTCTTGCCTGCTGCCTTTCAAATTTTTGTGGATGAGCCCTTCTTGTACTAACACTCCTGCCTAAATTAGTCTTTTCACTTTCAGCATTCCTCATGTTCCCTATGCAATGGCTATTTCGGTCCATGCTATGGTGAGCCAGTGTGTACCACCTGCCATGCCTTTGTGTATCCAGTCGATCCTGGCCCAATGTTCTTTTTCAGTGAGGTATGTTTCTTCTTCAATTAGTAACATTAGCAGCCGTTTCTTATGCCTCCACTGGTACTTGTCAACATATATGTCATTATTCTATTCTTTTTTTGTAATTTCAGAAAGGTGATGATGGAGATTCAGGCAATGATGAGCCATCAGATATGGGACCCGAACGAAATGCAAATCAAAACAACCAGGGTCCTCCACAGCCTGATCCAGACGAAGAGCCCAGGGAAGTTGTATCTATTCCTCCTCCTAATGTTCCCATTCCTCTCTCAAAGCAACTGGAACTGCTTTGCAGTCATCGAGAAGAAGGAGACAACATAGCATCAGGACTTGTAGATAACCTACCTCCAGAAGGTAAGATCAGTGATTCCGTCTGAGATTGTTTATTTATGGTTTCTATCGATCGAAAAGCTTCGAAGTGAGACTAAGAAGACAAAAATATTGTGTCAGAAATATTTTGAGGCTGGACACATTCTGTTAATTGTATCTCTTTATTTCTGCTTCTTGTTTCCAGTTCTTCTAACATTATTCTCATATTTGGATGACTTATCTCTCTGGACATGCGCATATGTTTGCAAACGGTGGCGTCATCTATTGATGTCAAACATATCAGACGCTGATTGGGAAAAATATACCATTCTTAGATGGCCATTATTCAGACCCTTTTATCAAGTTGATGATTGGTTTCGAACCTATGGTGTTATGTGAGCAAAAAGATTGATCAATTAATATTTTGAGATGGATTGGTACTACTAATTCTTCATATTTTTTAATCTTACTTTTGTTCCATCACCTCCAGGTTGACAAGTGCACCTTGCCGCACGTGTGTTCAGCACATGTCTGCCCAGTCTGTGCCTCCTGGGGAAGAAAACTCCTGGCGCAGGAATCGTTTGAAGATGGAGTTAAAAAGTAAGTATATTGTATCTTCTAAATGCTTCCTTATTGATCTGATTTTGTATGTGTGAATTCTGTTCATTCGACCACATGTTTCTATGTACTTTTCTTTGTAAATTTGTTTTATAAACTTTGAACCATAGGCTGACTTGTGTTTCTTTCTATCAGTTTTTTAATTCATTACAGCATTACGAACTGACCCTCCTGAAGGAATAGAAGCCATACCCTTGGATGTGAAATGTTGCCATTGGCAAGCCACCATAAGAGGACCTGCAGACAGCCCCTATGCGGGGGGTTTATTCTACCTATATTTGCAAGTCCCATACAGGTAATGTCTGTTGTGCTAACTGCTAACATTACCCATTGCTGGGTAAGGTTAACACCATACAATATCCAACATTATCCTTACATATATAGCCTGGCTTGTACAGTATATTTTACTCTATGTCTGACTAATATGTTTATGATTTTGCTCTTTGCAGTTACCCAATGAGTCCTCCAACTGTCAGATTTGTGACACGTATCTTCCACCCAAATGTATCCCGCCATGGTGATGTTGGCATTGATTCAATTCAGCACAACTGGAGCTTGGCTTTAACACTATCAAAGGTTCTCATCTCAATACAGAGTCTCTTAACAGATCCATATTGCCAGGTAAACCGACTTTCTCATTAAGTAAAAAGCAGTCCAGCAAAAATAAAAATAATTTTAATTCAGCTTTGGAGACAAAGAGAATCATTCCTCCATTTAATTTTGTTTTTAATGTTTTGCAGGTGTGCATGGAGCCAGAAATCGGAACACTCTATAAACAGGATAGGCAAATGTTTGAAAATATTGCTCGTGCATGGACCTGGAGGTATGCAATGCATGATGCTCTTATTCCACACAAAGATCCTCCTTTCCATTGAGAATGCTTTTCTGATGAAAAAAAGGACTTCTAAATTTTGGGAATTTACATTGGATTGGCTATGTTGAAATCATCTTAAGAGAAAATATTTTTTAGATATCTTAAAGACTTATTTCTAAAAGTTGTTTGATACTTCGAGATACATAGATGAGAACTGCCTTGTTCGTTAATCTGAAGTACTGCCGACGAAAAGCTGTATTAAGTCATATTTTGAAAAGCTTGTGCAGTCCATTTAGCATTCACCAACAATCATATATAAGTTTACTAGGAAATATGTTGGTGCCTGAAATGGTATATCTTGCATCATGTAAGACCCACATTTTTGGTTTACTTAAAATTAATTTTCATCAAATATTCAAAAGATGCAACAGTTACTGTTATAATTAAACATTTTTGACAAATCACAAGCATAGCCACCTGCTATCAGATCACATCTAGCAATATGTGTCGATTTATTTTTTGATAAAGAACATGGCCTATCATGTAGTTTGTACAAATTCATTACTTTTTCATATGATCCCATTTTTGAAAGATCTGTGATAGACTTTAACAAAGCACTGTTTCGTACGTTCTCTTATCTGTGTTAGTGCTACTTTTGTTTTGACTGAAAATGAAATGTTTCTATTCTCTGAAGAGCTCTTATTGCAAATCATTATGGAATTTGATCTAACTGGCTATTACTTAGTAAGATCTTCATATTTTTACAAGTGTTTGCTCACATTCTTGTCCTTCCATATGGTGCATGCATTCAGAAATGGTTGGTTGATAAGATGACTTCTATCGGTTGTCTAATTTGATATTCTGGCTGGACGTATGTTGATTAAACATGTCATATTAACAGAAAAAAATCATATTTCTTCTTCCATTGCAACATCCTACTCATCAACAAGGGTAGTGCCACAAGGAAGGATTTGATATTAAGCTTTTTGATTCAGCAATCAGCAGACATACAACAATGGACTCCCTTGAATTAATTTCCTTATTTTTTGTCCACATTTTGAGTGAGTGAAGGAAAGATTGAAGACCAATGATATTCAGCAACTGACTTGTTCATGGCATCATGACAAAACTTACTCTCACAATATTTCTGGCAAAACTCTAGTGCGAATGTAATCCACCGCAGCCTCTAGTGTTGGAATG
This sequence comes from Aptinothrips rufus, assembly GCA_902196195.1. Taxonomy (NCBI): domain Eukaryota; kingdom Metazoa; phylum Arthropoda; class Insecta; order Thysanoptera; family Thripidae; genus Aptinothrips; species Aptinothrips rufus. The sequence goes on from CABIKL010000337.1 coordinate 4,146, forward strand.
ATGAAATCTTGCAGGATGCTGTTCATCTCCTGAGGGTGTGTGTGGAAAATAATTAAGAAGCCCAACAGGCCCCAAATCAGAATAGTAATGGCCCAGCGGTAAATAAACCAACATGCAACTGGGAGAATAACAAGCCAGATGACTTCCTTGAGTGCCATCTGAAACACATGTCGGAAAATTGTAAATTTAATTCTGAATGGAGGAGTACAACTGGTGGAATATACCAAAGGAAAAGCATTTTAAGTCAGTGGTACTAGGCACTTGGTACCTTATCCATGGGAAAAATTGTTGTTCTAAATTATTTTTCTAACTGAAATTTCAACTCCAATCCAGAACCGCAACAATTGTTTATAGGACTATGGTTGCCCCCCCCCCCCCCCCCCACCCCCCCCCCCACCCCCCCCCCCCCCCCCCCCCCCCCCCCCCCCCAAATCACCCCCCCACCCCGCCACCACTTCAAAGCGGGGCGGGGCGGGGGCTGTATTGCTGATGCCCATCGTCTTATTCCCCTTAGAAATTTGTGATTTCTTTAAAGCCGATGTTGTTGATGCATCACCATGCACTCGTACTAGTATGATCAATATTGTATCATCTAAAGTGTCTTTTATATGTGTGACACTTTTGTATTGGAAACTCTTTCTACGTTGGCTTTAAAAACATAACCTTAACAGTTCTCTAGCCGGTATGAGTTCTTCAAACACATTCAGATCTTTATGCCTCGAATATGGCTTTGCTTTCATTTTACGATTTTGGTTGTACAACTCGGAATTCAAAGCATCAATTTCTGATCGAGTTGAGGTGTCTACTCCAATAAATTCGTGGAAAAGAGGTATGCCGCCTGTCAAAATGACATCTGAAATTTGCTGGTATGTAAACATTCTTATTAGCTTGCATTATTTTTCATTTACCTTATCATTTTTTGTTACAGTGACAGAGGGAGTCGCTCTTTATAAAGATGGCATTGATCCGTATGATGGTGATATATTTCACGAAACGCCTGTGGGGTTGGCATTGTACACTCAGTTAATTGAATACGCCTCTCCATATCTACCAGCCATATTCATTTTCCTTGATCTCATCACTGGCCATTTATTGTACCTCACAGCAGTGGCGTACATGAAACAATTGGTTAGTTCTCTCGTTACTTCTAGCCTTATTATCAGATTCAGCACGAGAGGCTCGAAAAGAATGTTGTTTGTGGTTTCAAATTGCACCTTGTCCCGCTGAATGTGTTAAACAAGTTGAGCATGTTCGCTGCGGCACTAACCCGGCGTCACTTTCATTGAATTTGCTAAATTATTTTCTATATAATGGTTTTATTAACTCATTGATTACGTTTTCAGCTACGACGTCAAGACCAAGAGAAATCTGAATATAGTGAGGAAGTTAAAGAGCTCTTGCTGACCGAGAAAGATGTTCAACGACAGCCATTATATGTTGTTGCAGCATATCTCTTTAATCCATATATTTTATTTAATACAGTTGGACAAACAACAACTGTATTTAGTAACTTTGCCCTTGCTGCATCTTTCCTGTGTATGGCCAAAGGTTAGCTCTCTTGAAGTTCTTTTTTTTTTAAATGTACATTTAAGGATTTTATGTGACCGATGATTTGCAGTACCTTTCTTTCTCATGCGGTCCTTCATTTTTTTAGGTAAACGTCTTGGGGTATGCTTTTTTTTGTCTTTTGCGACATTGCAGTCTTTATATCCTATTGTCCTCATTGTTCCTGCTGCTATCTGTGTTGGGTACCATACTCTTCCACCCAAATCATATCTTAAAATAAAACCAGATCAGCAAGATGTCCACTTTTCGCAAAAGATTTTACCAAGAGCTTTGAGATCAGTGAATTCTGCCCATTGGATAAAATCAATGTTCATGACAATTGCTCTGTTCGGTACTATGTTGAGTACCTTACTACTTTTGTCATGTCATATGAGTGGGGGATGGGACTTTCTTCATTCTGTTTATGGTTTCATGTAAGTATCATACTTCTTAAACAAACATTGCGTGCTTTATCTCGCGTAATAGCAAGTGATAATTAATTGTGTATGTACTTCTCAAGAAAACCTCCGCTTTGAATTTTGAGTTGTTGTATTTCAACTCTGTCTCTCTGATTGTAGGTTGCTGGTGCCAGACCTTCGACCCAATGTTGGATTGTTCTGGTACTTTTTCACAGAAATGTTTGAACACTTTCGTCTCTTGTATTTATGGGCTTTCCAGATGAATGCTCTTGTTCTCTATCTCATTCCTTTATCACTTCGCACTCGCCGGGATCCTATTCTCTTGGCTGCATCTTTGACTGGCATCACTGCGATGTTCAAGTCATACCCTAGTCTTGGTGATGTAGGATTTTACTTGGCGCTCCTTCCAATGTGGGCCCATATATTTCCATGTAAGTTTTAAAAGTTTATAGTGTCAGGTTAATATCTTTTGGAAGACCACTCTTTTTTACTTCCACATTCATTTTTTGTAGATTTGCAACAGGGTTTTGTTGTACTGGCAGCCTTCATAATAACATCAGTGCTGGGACCAACTGTGTGGCATCTCTGGATTTATGCTCGCTCAGCAAATGCCAATTTTTATTTTGGTGTCAGTCTGGCCTTTGCTATTGCTCAGGTAGGTCAACACTGCTTTTTTGCTCATTGTTATGGTCAATGGTTGATTCTGTGGTGATGCAGTTGTGAATAGACACCCTTACTCTAGCAATGAAGCCCATAAACATTCTTATTTTGCTCCACAGATTTTCCTGATTACCGACATTCTACTCTCCTATACTAAAAGGGAATTCATTTTGCGACATGGTACGAGCAACTTGCTCAATGGAAAACATGGAAAATTAGTTTTAGCATAGTGTAAGATAATATTATTTTATAATAAATACTAAAATATTGCAAATTGTGTAACTTTATTTTGCCTTTGTTCATATTGTAGATTGTTTAATTTTAATAATCTTCATATCAACACAATGCAGTCACTATCCATGAAAAAGTCTAGAACGTAAATGACCAACCATGATAGCAGGGTTCTGACAAAACCGTACTGTTTGTCAGTGTCCACAAGGGAAGGACCAACTGGTTCAAGGCAATCTAGGGGTTACATACTTTGAGAGATGACAAATTTTAGAAATTAATGAACAGCAAATTTCGAATAGCTGTAAAGAAGTCTGATTAATATTAAACTGTGACAATTTTTACTACTCAGATCATTAGCCCTGTTATCCTTTTCCTTGAGCTTCGTCATTAAAAAGAAAGAAAAAAAATGATTATAAGTGACATGGCATTCGGTATACAACTTCGCGTCCCTAGGCGCCTGTGGCAACAATTTTATTATTGATGTTGAAGTCGTTGAAGTTCACATTTGAAAATGTCCGCCTTATGCTCCCGTGCTTCTCGTATGTTTTCAATTCATACCAAGCTTACAAAATTAAATTATGGTTCAATTTTGACATTTTGTCCTTCGTCTATTTTCTCGACAGTGTCTCTTGTATTTCGTGATTATCCTCGTTGCATCTTTATGTTGATTAATAATATGCAAAGCTATTTTATGCGATAGAGAAAAGTTATTGAATAAATCCATTTGTCTGCTACACTGCAGCAAATAATTTTGACATGAACAACAACAATTCAATTCAACAATAACAAAATCTTGCGACGAAATGGAAATGCTAGAAAGTAAATACAGTGTTTCTCATTTTTCGTCACAGGTTGCCGAGAGATGTGTTTGTGATGTGATGCTGTACTTTCAAAGACAGTCGATGTAATGTACCTTTTCCGACTGACGAAAATTTATATAAAATCTTGGTGACTTGTTTATCAGAACACAACTAAGCCATGAAGCTGAAAGTCAGGTTAAGACAGAGATATTTTCGTTGCATTGGCCTCCCATTTCTTCTTCTGCTTTTAACACGATTTAAATTTATCAGTGCATGCTCCAATGAGTCCTCACCATTGCAGTTAGTGAAAATTAAGTTTACCACTCAAATTGTGAGGAATGAATACATTGTGGCATTCAATGCCTACTACAAGTCTCAAGCAAGAGAAAGGTTCATTTCCGCGGCTCTGAATGGCTCTGACGTGCATAACTGGAAGATTGTTGCGAGAAATAATCCAGCTAGTGATTATCCCAGTGATTTTGATGTTGTAACGCTGGAAGAATCTGAAAACTGTCAAGATGGATTAGAAGCACTTCGTCTCCACCCAGCAATACGCCGTGTAACTCCTCAGCGAATGGTACATAGATCTCTGCATTTTGAGAATGCAACAGAATTTGAAGCAGAGGCCGATAATTCAACTAACTCTGAAACCTTTGAAAAATGGCAATCATCAAGACCATTGAAACGATTGAGTCTTGCCGTGAACAAACAGTTTTGGCAATCAACTGGGAGACACACCAGCAGGCGTCTTCTTCGAGCCATTCCTCGACAAGTCACTGCCATTCTTCAGGCAGATGCCCTTTGGCACATGGGCATTACAGGAGCAGGAGTGAAAGTGGCTGTGTTTGACACTGGACTTGCTAAGACTCATCCTCATTTTAAGCGCATCAAGGAACGTACAAACTGGACAAGCGAGAAAACTTTGGATGATGGATTGGGTCATGGGACTTTTGTTGCTGGAGTTATTGCTTCCCATAGAGAATGCTTGGGTCTTGCTCCTGATGCTGAACTTCACATTTTCAGAGTCTTCACAAACAATCAGGTGGGCCTCAGTTCGTCTGTCTTTTAGCTTTATATTACGTGATGAAATCAGTACTTTGACGCTGAGTTTATGGTTTTCAGGTTTCCTATACTTCTTGGTTCTTGGATGCATTTAACTATGCCATTTTGAAGCGCATAGGAGTTTTAAACCTTAGCATTGGAGGACCAGATTTTATGGATCATCCATTTGTGGACAAAGTCTGGGAACTGACAGCCAATAAAGTTATAATGGTGTCTGCCATTGGAAATGATGGGCCACTGTATGGAACTCTGAATAATCCTGCTGACCAAATGGATGTTATTGGTGTTGGTGGGATCAACTTTGAAGACCAAATTGCTAAATTTTCTTCACGTGGAATGACTACCTGGGAGCTCCCACAAGGCTATGGTAGAGTCAAACCAGACATTGTGACTTATGGAGCTGCCGTACGAGGTTCAGCTATCATGGGAGGCTGTAGAACCCTATCCGGAACTAGTGTTGCGTCCCCTGTGGTAGCTGGGGCAGTAGCTTTGCTTGCAAGGTACCAAGATAAAACTTGGTTTGGAAACATGCAAAAATTCTTCTGGGTTTAGCTGATACTGATAATGTTCTGTTATGTTTTCCAGTGGAATCTTGCATCGTGGGAATGTACTGAACCCAGCTAGTATGAAACAGGCACTACTTGCATCTGCTCGCCGTTTACCTGGTGTCAACATGTTTGAGCAGGGACATGGTAAACTTGATCTTTTACGTGCATATCAAGTTCTCAATTCGTATCAACCTCAAGCAAGCCTAAGCCCAAGGTAATTGTCCTATTCTTTCCTCTTTGATGTTGCGTTGTGTTTGTCAGCTTTTCTGAAAACATTTTGTGTTACAGCTACATTGATCTAAGCGAGTGCCAGTACATGTGGCCATATTGTAGTCAGCCTCTCTACTATGGTGCTCTCCCTACTATTGTAAATGTTACAATCTTGAATGGACTCGGTGTTTCTGGGAAAGTATTAAATAAACCAGCATGGCATCCTTATACTCCACAGTTCGGTCATCATATTGATGTTGCATTCACTCACTCAGAGGTTCTGTGGCCATGGTCTGGGTGGCTTGCTGTAAGTTAAGCAATACCTCCTTAATATCGTAGTTTCAAATTTCGCTAGTTTGTTTCTTACTTTTGCTCCTTCCAGGTCAGCATTGTTGTCTCTAAAGCTGCTTCTAACTGGGAAGGTATGGCACAGGGTCATGTAGAGTTGACTATTGAGTCTCCTCCGGAGGATGGTGAAACAGAAGCAAGGCACTCAACTGTTCGACTAGCAATAAAAGCGAAAATAATACCCACTCCTCCTCGACAGTGAGTTTGCAAGATTTTTGAGCACAAGGTATGCGAAATATTTATGATATGGCTCAATATTATTATTGTTTTGTTTTCAGTAAGAGGATCTTGTGGGATCAATACCATAATTTAAGATATCCTCCAGGATACTTTCCTCGTGATAATTTGCGCATGAAAAGTGATCCTTTAGATTGGAATGGAGACCATATTCACACAAACTTCAAGGTAATACCCTTATTTTTGTCTCTGCAAACCACATTGAACTACTGAGCTATGACTTATGAGGTTAAGAATAAATTTTGTTTAATATTTCAAGATGAGACAGACTACCTGTTATATTTTAAGAACTGCGGCATTTTTCTCCTTAATTTTCAGGATATGTATCAACATTTAAGGAATGCTGGATATTATGTAGAAGTCCTGGGTTCCCCCATAAGTTGTCTTGATGCGTCACAGTATGGAACACTCTTAATTGTAGATCCTGAGGAGGAGTACTTCCCCGAAGAAGTTGCTAAACTGAAGAGGGATGTTGACGCAGGACTGTCTTTGATTGTGTTTGCTGATTGGTACAATGTGTCTGTGATGCGCAAAGTGAAATTCTATGATGAAAACACCAGACAATGGTGGATGCCAGACACAGGAGGTGCAAATGTCCCTGCTCTTAATGATTTGCTTTCTCCTTGGGGAATTGCTTTAAGCGACAGCGTGCATGAGGGTGAGCAGTATAATGTTTACTTGCTATACATCCATATTATTCCTTATTTTTATTTTAAAAAAAACGAAACAAGAACACAAAAGTATTTTTTTTTCCAGGTTCTTTTAATATAGGGGAACATGAAATGTACTATGCATCTGGTTCGAGTCTTCTTCGATTTCCTGAGTCAGGTGTGGTGATTTCTCGCTCCCTCAAAGATCAAGGCCTAGAAATTTTAGATGCAGATGCTGATTCTCTAGCTAGCGCTGTGCCTATTTTGGGGCTTCTCCAAAGCAGACCAAATGAAGTTGAAGTTGATGATGCAACTACAGAAAAGATATTTTCTTCGCCTAGTGGCAGGGTTGTAGTCTATGGTGATTCAAACTGTTTGGATAACAGTCATTTGCAGAAAGGTTAGTTTATTCAAAGTACTAAAATCCAAAATACAAGTGGCTGTTGGCTTTTGGTAACCCATTGAAAAAAACAAAAACAAAAAACATCTCAATTTCTTTCTAGATTGCTTCTGGATGTTGGATGCTCTACTTGAATTTACTTCAACGGGACATATGCCTTCAATTTTCAAAGACAATAGTGCTAAGATTACTTTCCCATCATCAGATGAACCATTACCGCTGAGAATGGATGGGAATCATTTATATCGGTATGAATGGTTTTTCTTATACTTTTATTGTTTTTCTAGTTTGTTATTTCATTTCTTGGCTATCAACTGTGTTCTTCAATTTGTAGCTATTCAAAAGTGGTTGAAAATCATATGGGAACTGTTCGAACTAGAGAACTTCCCACATGTCCTCATTTAATGTGGGCTAAGCCTCAACCATTAAATACGTCAGCTCCTACGTGAGTATTCACAGCTAAAGCAAGGTTGAAGTATAGATGATAGCGAGGTTCTTCTGCTCATACACAAATGATTTTTTTCTTCAGGAATTTATATAAGGCTCAAAAACTACTGTCGGTTGGAGTAGAAGGGGATTTACCCCTGTGGCGAGTTGCTCCTGGAGCTGCTCAGATTGATATTGACCGAGATTCTTTTGGAGCTGGATTAGGCGTTGATTTAATAGACGGCCTTGCTGAGGAGGAAGGCACGGCTTTTTCGGATTTACTTCCTGCTCTACTTGTAATCTCTCTTGCGGTGGCTGCAGTTCTCTTAGCTTGCCGGTGTTACCGTTCAAGAGCAAGACCAAGAAGAAAGCGTGTGACACGTCTTCGGCGTCTGATGGCTGTGTTAAATGCAGGGCGATCGCCTACAGTGTGATATTATGTTCATCTTTTCATATGCATTATGACATAGTTAAACCAGTTATCTTACTCCCTTTGAAAATACTTTCTTCAAATGGTTAGTTAGCATATTCAAGTTGTGATTGTGTCAGATGATGCTTCTCTGATCTCAAAGATAGCAATATCTTAATGTAATATGGACATCAAATGAAATCTCTTATTTGACGTTCCTTGGTAGATAGTGTACATTCAATGTTAAAGCCATGGTGCATAGCAGGCCTCATATAATTTTTTCAAAGCAACTCAAGGAATCTAGGTATCAGATACCTACCCCCTTATTCTTTAATGTTGCGCTCTGCCATCTTTAATTATGTTATGTTTGTAGCAGTAAATAACTGGTAGGAGTAAAATATGTGGAATTCAACTTATTTTTTTAGAAGATATGAGCCTTCCCCCTTTTCTTCATTTGAAATTCTCTGAAATTAATGTTATCTCTACTTGGTTATATAGGGTGAATTCACAAAATATTATGAACACAATTGTGTCAAAATCATTAGATTTTAAAAATGTTGTCACAAACGTAATTTAATTTATTTTTTGTTTTTGTGGTAGATATTTATCATTTAATATTCAGACATAATTTTGTCCTGTGTAAGGTTGTATATGAAATTATCAGCCATATAGTCAACTGATACATTGCATATGTGATAAAATACAATGATTGACAATAAGTGATAAAGTGGTTCAGGGGGCTTAAATCTGTTAACGTTCAGTACGTACTTCATTTCTGTACAATTTTCATGACATAAGACTGTAAATGTATTGTTAGTTGTTGTTCGGTAAAATTTCATGTTGTCTGAAAACGGAGTATGAATACTGAAATTTTGTGTGATACCTGTGACAACAACATTTCTAACCTTTCAGTATTTGGATCATTTTCTTTCTCATTCTGTAAATTCTCAACTCTTCATCAGTTGCTTTTTTAGTCCTCAATTCACAAACAACATGAGAGTTTTGATAGTTTTAGGCTCGTTTTCAATACTTATAATGAGCATCGCTTGACGGATGCTTTTTACTGTTTGATTCTTGTGTCATTTTGCAACTTAATTCTAAGAGGCAAACTGTACCTTGTGACACAGAAAGAGAATTCCTGGAGGAACAAAAGACTTGGTGTCCTTGTCCCTTCAACATTTCTTTTCTCTCTTCAGTTGCATTGTGAAATTGGTTTTTGTTTATACCAAAATCAAGTCTGCAAAGTGGAATTTCTGTGTCTTTTCAGAGAACCTTACCAAAATATTTCCTTATGAGACCTGTAAGTAATAGAACTCAATGCATTAAGCGTAATGCTTGTGATTTGTGAAAATGTTGGATTGGGAAGAAATTTGTGTGCACTCTGTGCATTACTGTCTAGTCTTTTTCGCTATTGTGAGATGGCACTCCTTAACACTTTCTTTTCCAACATCTATATTTTTTTTTGTTTTGTTTTATGTTTGTTTCTTTAACTTCGTTAGTGTTTTAAGACCTTCTGAATGTATGATGCTTCTGTGAAGATTTGACTTATTGTAAAGATTTTCTTACATGGAATTTTGTTTAAACCTGTATATTTTATCATATTTTTATTTTTTATTGTAGTGTTATCTCTTATACTACATATTTATCAGCTTTAATGTGCTCTTTAAGTAACCTACATTCATCTTTCATTATAATGATCATCTAATAGTAATAATACTGTGTTATGAATTGCAAGAGATTTATTTTTTATCATGAGTCAGGCGTAGAATATGTATATTGTCTTCCTTTGCTAGCATGTATATTATCTTATTTTGTTACGTAACGTGTTTCACTGACTCAAGTTTCAAACACATTGCTTTTAAGATTATTATTGTTACTACTTTTGTTGTTCTAATTTTGACATCTCCAATACCAAATTGTTATGCCAACCTTTCACTGTCACCTTCTTCTAAAATCTTCCATGTTTTTTGTTCTGGAAAGAACCAATTTCCACCAATTCAGAAAAAAAAAAAAGTGATTTCTGTGACTATTATACCTTATTGATACCTACCTTGAGAACTTTAAGTAGCCGCTCGATGACTACATCACTTCAGTCAAGCATTTTTTTTCATATCCGTATTTCTTAAAACAACTTTGGTTGTGATGTGTTTCAGCCTCTAAAAACAGCTGAAGTCTAGCTGAACTTAGTTTTTTCCTGTTTAATACCAACATCTGTCCTGTGAGTTACTATCCCTTAAAGAAGCTTTGGAAGGATGATCATTAATCTCATCTGGTATTCTGTTGCTCAAGTAATTTTTTGTACATCTTATTCATGTGTAGCACAATAGACAAAAGAAAATACAAAATAAAACATTTGTATCTAGAACTTTGTCAGACTTGCTCTTAATTGTGTATGCAATCCTTTACATCCATACCACATGTTAGTAATTCATCTTTTGCTGAAAAAAATGTAAAGCTAAAAAAAAAAAGGCCTTCCTATAAAATTTGCTTTATTGCTCATAATTGTATTTATTCTAATACCTGTTGATTACACACAAATATTTGCAATTGTGTGGGCATCCTTTTCATCTCTTGACATATTTTCATCATGATAAAAAAAAACATTATAGTAAGGTTTACAAAAACAAAATTATGTTGCTTGCACTCTCTCAATCATTCATAGGATCCATACTCACAATCATACAATCAACACAAGGTTAACATAAAATTTGAAGTATTTTCTAAACAAGCTCTCAGTGCAAACTTCAAGCCGTCAAAATTGGCGGGGCTGGAATGACAGGAATGAATTCACCGTAATTTTGAACCTTGGTAACCAGCAACATATCATTCCATTCTTATAACAATTATTATTTAATAAAAAAGGAAACAAAGTACAAAGTGGCACAACGACTCAAGTATGAACACGCATACGTCAATTTATTTTCACATAAGTTACTAATCTTTTGAATCTAAGGGTGTTGAACAAACACAAAAGTCATCTCGAATTAAGATACCTACAAGGATAAACCGAGCAATTCTTCCGTTCCACTAAGTCGTATTTTCTTTTTCTTCGGTATTCAAATCTGCCAATGTTTTGGCAAAGAGTATTGAAGAGAAATGAAAATTTTCTTCCAAGCTAATGGTCTTTGCGACGCAATGCAATGTGGAAACAAACCACAGGCGTAAATTCCAGAAGCGGAGGCGGCGCAAGAAGCTCCCTCTGCACCGCAGCTTTCAAGAAGAGCGCTAGAATGTCGTCAGTCGTTTCGGTTTTGTTACCTCGATATTTAGAATGGGCCGTTCTGCTCAGCTGGTTCCAGTTAGTTGATGGGTCGGGGTTTCACGGCAACATGGCACAAAGCAACAAATTGTACGAGGTGAGGTGACAAAGCAGCGAACGAGACTTGCAAACTATCTCTAAGCGTACGTGAACTAACGGTAACTTACGGACTGTGCGCTGGTCGATAGACCGACTTGGGAGAATTTCGTCCCTACCCAGTGAGAAAGGAAAATTCGACGACGTCGAAACGATGTCGATTCGATGTCGAATGTCGCCAACCTGTCGCTTTCAGGACCACTTTCGAGTCGAAAGCGATATGTACAACGACAACTAATCGACATCGGTGTCGAATCGACATCGTTTCGATATCGTCCTTTCGCACTGGGTACGCTCTTCTTGATGTACGCCCTGGGCTCCACACTCCGTCATCACCATGTCTTCTTCACTCTATCTCTTTAAATAGTTGTCTTTGTGGAGGCAACCACAATAGTCTGTCTCTGTGCTGCCCCGGCGCGGCGGGCGGCGGAGACCCGTCCACTACTTCTTGTAGAACACTGTGTTGGGGTGCCTCTGCAGCCACCGGTTCTTGATCATGTCGCTGCCCTTCTCGGCGATCATGACGGTCGGCGCGTTGGTGTTGCCCGAGGTCACGACGGGCATGATGGAGGCGTCGATGACCCGCAGCCGGTCGACGCCGTGCACGCGCAGCTGGGGGTCGACCACCGCGCCCGGGTCGTCGGGCGGCCCCATGCGACAGGAGCCGGCCTGGTGGTTCTCCGGGCCCGTCTGTCGACGCACGGCGCACTCCCAGTACGCGTCGCAGCCGAACGCCAGGTTCTCGCAGCCCGCCACCGGCGTCCGGTCCAAACGGAAGCCGTACCTGCACAAGAACGGAAGCGGATCAGCGGAGCAAGGCGGAGCATACCCTTCCTAATCGAGCAGATATGCAAAGAAACGCGTTTATGTGCACGGAGCCAGGACGCGCAGCAGTGCTGCAGTCATCACAGGGAGCGAGAAGAATGCCGAACGCAGTGGCGGGCGGGGAGTCTGCGGTGGGGAAGGCCAGGCCACCGCGTGCAGCCGCCCTGTCCTGCAGGGCTGCCAACCCCGCCCCTGCGGCTGTGTCCCGGACTCACCTCTGCAGGGCGGCCGTCTCCGTGAGTCGGATCGCGAACTTGATGCCGTCAATGAGCATGGTGACGTCATCCGGATGCGACAGGTAGCGTGCGAAGATGCGCGGGTGGGCCAGCGGGTCGGCGGAGGCGAGGCGCAGGAAGCCGCGGCTCTTCGGGTGCAGCACGGCGGGGAAGATGTTCACCGTCCGCTGCGCCATCGAGTTGGGGTTGCCGTCGGCGCGCTCGCCCACCTACACCGACACCAAGGATTTCATCAGGCGAATTTCAGTTTTCATTTTTTTAAAATTAAAATTGGATATTTAAACATTTGGCTGACCTGGCCAGTCCGAGCACAAGCGGCGAGGAAGCCGCCGAAGAAGTACTGGATATCGGGGTGGTCATCTGCCGGGTTACTGAACCGCGAGTTGATGAAGCCCGTCACCTCCGACAGACCAGTACCTGGAGCGAAGGACATTTCAAATTCATGTCTAGAAAACTTCAATACCGTCAGGTGCTTACACTGTTCTTGTTGTATGATTACTCACCGGACATGAGGCCGTCTCGGAACAGCAGGTACTCCATGGCGGTGGCCCAGTTGAGCGGCGTGGTGTTGGTGTCGTTGATGGTGAACGTGAGGAAGAAGGCCACGTGGTTGTGCAGGTTGCGGCCGACGCCGGGGAGGTTGTGGGTGACGGGGACGTTCACCTTGAGGAGAGGGAAACGGCGTTAGAACTGACGTGGATGGGAGGCCTGGTGAGACGCTGGCGCTGGCGGCGAGCCCGAGGGCGTGCCTACCTGCTGCAGCTCCTCGCGGGGGCCGATGCCGGACAGCAGCAGGATCTGCGGGGAGTTGACGGCGCCCCCGGAGACGATCACCTCCAGCTTGGCGAAGAAGCTCTGCTTGGAGCCGTCGCTGCGGATCACCTCCACCTGCAAGAGATTTAGCGCTGATTGCTTTGGTGGCCCGTGTATATAGGACAGAGTCAGGCGGGCAGGCATGAGCAAACAACATGCGGCGCGGGGAGGGCGGCGCCCGCAACGAAGTATTGCTGGCAAGCTGTGGTCAGTGATTGGATGGATTCTGGGCCGCCCTTGCGCTCATACTCTTCACCTTTGCCCTGCCCCGCCCGCTCTACCCCGCCCCGCCCCTGATACCGCAGGAGAGGTGATTGCAATACTCCAGGCCAGGTCGGGCTGGGCGGCTGGACATCATTCGCTCATCAGGACTTTTACGGACAGCAGTTTCCTTTTCCTACGACCGAGAAGAGCGAAAGGAACAGTTACGTAATAAGTTAACCTGCTGAGGTCGACCTCAAAGAAACTAATGACTGACCCATCATTAGCTCTGAAGAAGAGCAAGCGTTGAAAGTAAACCGCACCAATGCGGGGGACGCGCGGAATTTTGTTTCGAGTTAGGTTCTCTCACACTCCGCCTTCTATACTCCACGCTGGCGAGTCTTTCAATGCCGATGGGTACTCACGCCGTACGCCTCCTTGGAGGTGGTGTTGATGAGCACGCGGCTGACGGTGGTGTTGAGCAGGATGTGCAGGTTGGGGCGGTCCTTGACGGGCCTGAGGAAGGCCTTGCTGGTGGACAGGCGCGACCCGTTGCGCGACGTGGTCTGCGCGATGGCGAAGCCCGTGTGCTGGAAGCCGTTCAGGTCCCGGATGGGCTGGCCCAGCTCCATGGCGGCCGCCAGGATGGCGTGCGACAGTGGCGGGTGGTACGGGAACTGGGTGACCGTCAGCGGCCCGCCCACGCCGTGCAGCCCCGAGTCCATGGTGTCAGCCTGCAGCAAGCCTCGTCAAAACATTGCAACAAGGACCGGTGTGGTATTGGAATGGGTGGGTCAGCTCACTCACCTGCTGGTTGTCCTCGGACTTGAGGAAGTAGGGCAGGACGTCCTGGTAGCCCCAGCCCGTGTTGCCCATGGCGGCCCAGTTGTCGTAGTCCCGCCGGCTGCCTCGCATGTACATCATGCCGTTGAGCACGCTCGTACCGCCCACGACCTGAAAGATCCGGGCCAAGTAGTATCGGTTCCCTGACAAATGACGAGCGTTATGGCTGTTTTCCCAAATCTCCTCCAAAAAACCATCGTACTGAATACATTTACAGCGTCATACCAAAAACAAGGTAACTTCAAACTTTCAAAATGGGTAGTTTTGAAAACGTACACAAACTTGGCTTTTAAGAAATGGCGCGCTGTGCGATGGGACAGGCGGGAAGACGCGTGCGCTCCGAGCACACAATGCACTAGTTTTCTCAGGAACATGAAATATGGCAGTCGTGTTTCGACTTTCCATCTTGACCGCACCGTTGGTAACACTAGAGCCTAGCGGCCATTTCAGACGACTTAAGCAACATTTCGCGACTAGTTTTTGGAGCTTTCGCTCCACCCAAAAATCAAGCAGCACTTCCGGTGTATAGACAATACAACGAAAAGATCGTCGCATCGCGGGCTAACCAAGCCAACACACGGACGAGAGGGAAGGCAAGGACACGTCACTCTGACGTATTCGTGATGTCCAGGACGGTTACAAAATCGTCCCGCCAATCTATTGATGTTACGGAATGGTGACGAAAGTGTGTTTTGAAAGAAAATTGTTTTTCTGTACTGACATTTAATCGTTGCTGATCACATTTTCTTTTATTAATTTTTCACGACCATAAAGTTAAGTTCACATAGAGCTTGCAAGTAACCGTGGATAATCAGAGTCTTGTTCAGACACAAGTGATGACTTTGCGACGACATCACATGACGTGTTCGTTACCTCCCTCTCGTTTACGTGAAATTGTATTGAAAGAAAAGTCATCCGGTTTCTCCAAAAACTTCTCGCAGTAAGAAATATTTCTCCCCTTATTGTCACTCATCACACATGACCAGTGCTCGCGCGGCGTACGTCAGAATCTCACTCTCACGGTGGGCTGGGACGGCGCGCGAGTGGTGGAGGTTATGTGGGAAAACGGCTCCCCCCCCCCCCCCCCCCAAAATCCCTCGCCCAGTCTTCACCCCTCTGCACCGCCTCCGCCTGCGCTCCGCGTCAAAACAAACATGGGAACCAACAGGCCGAAGGGAACGACCTGTACTACGTAATCGCTCCATTTATTTTATGTTCATTTTTGTTTTACTTCGATGCTAATTCTCCAGGGCAAAAAAAAACAAAACAACAACATTATGTTAAGTCGAACTTGAGTCAGCAAATAGGTTTTCCGTCTCAACAAACCTAGATCTGCTATAAGTAAAAGAAGAAGAAAAATACTGGTTTTTGAATTTTCTGTCGATGCACATGGCAATTTGTCTGTTCCTGGGTGAACGGCGGGTACCTTGCCGCGGGGCCAGGAGCAGCGCCGCTCCTCCTCGCCCAGGCACGCCATGTCCTCGGGCTCCGTCTTGTACTTCCAGTCGATGTCCGAGCCGAGGAAGTTGAGGAACATGGAGGGGACCTGCGGACCGAACGAGTTAATTCTTCTCAAAGCAAAGAAACATTTTGAACCACAGATCACGCTCTGCAGAGACATGAAACAAAGGAAAAAGCGTATGGTTTTTCGTTTTTTTTTTGTCTATTACGAGCGACTCACCTGCGTGCCCGTGGGCTCGTTGCCGCCCGCCTCGATGCCCAGCACCCTCCAGTGCGGGTTCTCGGACAGGCGGGACGCGACGACGGAGCCGGCCGAGCCCAGCCCCACCACGATGAAGTCGTACTCGCTGTTGAGGTCGCGGTCCCGGGACTGGGGGCGGCCGCAGGGGTCCTCCAGGTCGCACTGCGACCGGATGAACACCTCCAGCAGCCCCATGAAGAGCATGAAGGCGGACCCCCCGCAGGCGTTGGCCAACGTGGGGCCCGGCCGCGTCACCGGGCAGTTACACTGCATCTGGAAACAAAAGCGTCGCGATCAGAGGGACTTCCCTCACTATTTTGCATGATTAGAACGGCTGCCTCTGCGGGATTACTGTAATTTTTCCATACATTATTTTTTTTCGGACTTTTTTTATTACAAAACTATGATAAAAACATTATTGACATGATTTTAGTCTGGTAATTTTTGATCAGGTAGACCAAATAATATTTTTCGCAATAGATGGACTGCTCAATCCTGTCAGTTCCTCAAAATCGAGATTTGGTGCGAGAAACAATAGCATATCGGTATGAATCGTCTGGTGCTGTCTGGATGAGATTGACGGTGATCAGGCTCACAGCTTCCCCTGGGTCTCTCGCGAGGTGCACATCTCTGGACCAGTAGCTGGTTGCGGGGTAAACTAAGCGTGGGCAGCACGTGGTGTGAGCTCAAAGCAAGAGTGCGGCGGGCGCGGGGAAGGACGTGCCGCGGCAGAATGAGAGACAAGGAGAGCAGCATAGCGGCCTCTTCTTCTCACCTCAGAGGAGCTGAAGCCCTGATTGTCGCAACTCGCGCGGTTTTACCTCGGCTTCATATGATCTCTTCCTGTTCCACCTCGCCCCTTTGACACAGTCCTACAAAGCGGCATTGCACCGACCTCTGGCACCGACCCCCCGCCCCGGTCCTGCATTCTAACGACGTGTTCCTCCTAGCACAACGTACTACCGCGCGAGTGAGTGAGTGAGCGAGTGCTTGTGTTCTGTCCTGCTCTGTGCGGGACTAAATGGCAATTCGAGCGCCCCTCTAAAATAGAACGTGAGACGAACTGCTTTATGTAACGCGGCGGGCGGGCGGGCGGGCGGGCGGGCGGGCGGGCGGGCGGGCGGGCGGGCGAGGGCGGGGGAGGCGGTGGGGGCGGGGGGGGGGCTGCCCGGCGGCGGCGCGGTGCCGGAGGAGGGAAGTACCAGACACACTGGAGCGCGCGGCCCGCTGCTGCATGCCGTACATCTCGTTGCGGACGGCCGGAGCTGGGCCACTTTCTGATGGCGGTCGAATACGCGGTCGACAGGTGATACCACATCCATTTCCCCATCTTGTGAAGTCGTCCGAACGATCACAAATCGAACAAGACAGACAAGCGCAATCTTAGCTGTGGTCATCCTGGACGCCCTCTGCCCGCGGCCAGCCGGGTAAGGGGCGAGCCAGGTAAGGGGAGCCAGGCAGGCGGGCCAGCCAGGCAGGCGGGCCAGCCAGGTAAGGGGCCAGCCAGGCAGGCGGGCCAGCCAGGTAAGGGGCCAGCCAGGCAGGCGGGCCAGCCAGGTAAGGGGCCAGCCAAGCAGCCGGCGGCTGGCCGGTGGGGCGTGAAGGAGTGGCTCGTGCCGGGGACAGTACCGACATCTATCAGAGCCGACCCGACCCGGGACTGACCCGGCCGACCCGACCCGACCCGACCCGGGCCTCTCCCGGTCATTGTTGGCCAGCGCCGCGACGCCGCGACGCGAAGGAAATCCAACAAGTTGGGCAACAATGACGAAGGCGACACGACGCTGTGGGCTGGCCGCGAGGCTGGCCGTCATATCGACGCCCTGGCCGAGGACACTAACTACTGGCATCCTGCTGGGGGTTTTCTGGCTGGGAAAGGATCTTCTTCTAGGCCTGCTATGTCGATATACGTTTCGCGACATGGACCTAACCTAACCTAACCTACCTGACCAGAACTATAGTGTCCCCTCGTAGATCTCAGCCAGCCTAGGTACCCCGCCATGAGCCCGCCGCACTGACTGACTGGCACATCGCGATGCAAAATGACAGGCCGAGGTGAGCAGCTCTCTGTCTCTATCGCTCTCCGTACCGGCCGGGCCGCGTGGCTCTCTCTCACTCTGCTAACCGACTGGACGCGGCCAGGTCAGTCAGTCAGTCAGGCCGGACGCTTCTGGCCGATGCACTTCCTTGGCTGCACTTATCTGGACGAGCTTCTTCGCGTAACGAGCGACATTGGGGACTGACTGGACCACTGGGACAACGGGGGGAGGGGGGGGGGCACCTCTGGGGCATCCAGGGCAAAGTGTGGCTGGAGGGGAGGGGAGGGGGGGGGGCGATACGCATAACAGGTGGCGTCGGGACCTGAGGCGTCCTGGGAGGGCAGCGCAGATAACATCACGAGTCGACACGCTCTGTCATCGCACGCGTGTGATTAGCATCGGGGAGGGGCTGGGTGGGGCTGGGTGGGGCTGGGTGGGCCGGATTTCAGTGCCTGGAGTCTTCGAAATAACATGTGTTTATTTTTTTTCGGAAACGACGTCATCGTCTGCTGACTTCTTTCGAAAAGGGCGGAGACATAAGCGGATGTTTCGCCACAGTTATTAGCAGAGCTGGCGCGAATTTCACAGATGTACTGTTAAAACCTTAAAAACGATTTTAAAGATACGCAATTACGAATAATTTTCTTATTGTCATTCGAAGAAAATCCTTTGTTATACGAAGAAAATCCTTCGTAAGACGAAGCAATCCTACGCAAGGTTTTATTGAGAGTGTGAAATCGCAGCAAAACCCCAAAACAGCGAAACATTCTGAGTGTTTATGAGATTACTGTTGCAGATGTCGCTAGTTGGCGCACTTTCATGTGATGCTTGTTCCCTATTATTTACTATGACGAGGGTCAATTCATGGTTCCGTAGGGTTTCTTCTCACCTAAATTAGGCTAATTGTTGTAGAAAATCAGCTCACCCAGCGAGGACGACATCGCACCTCGTGCAATCCTCTTACGCGAGTCTGTCCCCAGGGGTGTGGGGGGCCAGGATGAAGCTTCCTGACGTGTGAGCATGAGTTCAGGAACCGGAACGACATTCATGAGGGAAACTCGTGAAATTTAACGATTTCTTACGCGCCGACGTCTGTAGGGAAGCACCATGACGGGTAAAGGTTCACGCAAGAACCCTGCTCTTGAGCTACATGTGGACCGTGGCGTCTAAGCAAAGCCCACACAAATCCCTACATATTTAGACAGTCTTTCTTTTTTTATAAATTAAGTTCCTGTCCGATTCGGGCAAGTATAACGTAAGTAAGGCATCCACTAACTCATTTCATTAATTGTTTCATTAGTAGCTCTCAAGTCTCTTTTGGTTGGTTACTAGCACTGAGGTAGACCTATGGCTGACACGAGAGACTTGCGCGCATGAGGGACGATGACGTGTCGCCGCCCTTCATACGTGCGCTTCGTGTGTTCTGCGTTAGTTCTAACTGGCTATTGTGACCAACCTCAGTATAGCCGAGTTGCTCTAAGGAGTCACATGTAACGGTCGTTGTGGCTGTGTCTTATGCACGCTATAGACAATAAACTACGGAATGTCACCACTCGAATTTATTCCGTTGTTGTGATGAGAACGCCGTAGATCGGCAACGTCTTAGTTTTGACTTGCAATCTTCACTGGACGCCGTTCTATGATGTGTAAAGTGATTCTAGCAGACGACGAAAGTGACGGTAGTTGGATGTGACTCCGTACAGCAATCTGACTATATCCCCTTTGCTCCGCACAAGACTCGTGGAGGGAGCGTTCGAGTGTGGTCGGACAAAATCGGTCAGCAATGTCCTTTTCTAATTTCTCGTTGACACAACGCGGAAGGAAGAGAGCCGCGGAAACAGTGAGGGCCTGGCTGTGCGGGGCAGGGCAGGGCGGGCGGCGGGGCAGGGAAGGGCAGGGCAGGGCAGGGCCCGCCATGCATCGGCCGGATAGTAATTACTTCTGGCTGCAGCCCGGCGGGCTCGCGGCGAGCTGGACAATGGCCGATGGACTGTGAGAACAGAGCATTAGCCTCTGCTACCCCCCCCC
>CABIKL010000338.1:0-24130 GCA_902196195.1 Aptinothrips rufus
TTTTTTTTGGGGGGGGGGACATAGCCCCCACCTCGGCCCCCACAGCGAAATATTCCTGACTGTGCCTAATTGGTGCAAACTACCCTTCAGCTGTGGCTGAAGGATCAACTCTTTCAAGGAGGAATCAATGAGGACTGCAGCATAATGTTAACGCCATGATTTTATTTGGTACACAGAAGTTTACGAGAACAATCACATTTCAGTTATCTTCTCCACTTAGTTGGCATGCATCTCATCAGCAGTCATAAAAATCATCCACAGTAATAAATAATGATCAGTTTGCACAGGTTAATATCAAAACAGTGCTCTCTAATCGATATGTATGTCCTTCATTTTCATAATTTCTATACAAAATCAAGAGCCAAAAGTGAAATGAAAAGAAAAAGTTTTCAAAATGAGGCAAGGTTAACGGAATAGGAAAGAGAAGTGATATTATTAAAACGAACAGATTATTGTCTAATTACAGAGCATTCCTTTAAACTTGACATATATTTATGTGCTTATTTCTTTTCCTAAAAAATGAACAAAACAAATGAAATTATTGCACGAATATTGAATTCAAGTTAAAAGGAAAAGTTATTTTGCCTAAGGACACTTATAAAAATGAAAGTTAGTGGAAAACATGCTCTGTAGCATTACGTGTTTGAGAAAGCGCTTATAATTACAAACTGTACGATATTTATACAAAGGAAACAATATATGTAATAATGGCATAACATATACAGACTACATCATGCATATATGTCGCATTACCCGTAAGCCAATATATTAGCATGATACAAGCATATGTCTTAAGTTGCATTTGCAAAATTCTCAGGAAAAACTTATTCCTTTTTCAGTCTTGATCAGTAATTTTAGGAAAGCTAAATTTAGAACACATTCCTTTAATGATACCCACATCAGAATAACTCAAAATTGCACGAATTAGATCGATTTTCATGGCCAAGAGCATTTCTGGCCCATGCAGTTGTCACACCATTGGTCAATATTGGATTCAACTGCATGGAAAAAATAAAAAAAAATTGCTACAAAATGTATTGACTTGATGCCACAGGAAACTCGTACATACGAAAAGAAATGACCAATGATATCTTCTGCATGACATAAAACTTATTATCTTTTAAATCCATTGGCATATTAAGCAAAACAACATGCAGAAAGTTTGACGATACGGGAAATATGACGTCACTTGCTTTGGATAATGTACAACTACAATTAGTTCCTGAAAGAAGCAGGCACAGGACGAGTCAGATCCAATCAAATCACACCTCCGCTCCTGGCAGAGCCTCTTATAAGCATTTATCCCTAACAATTAAAGAGCAATAATGATGCCTATTTTCATACCGAGAGCGAAAATCAGAAAATAAAGGTGAGGCTGACGGAACAGAATGCTCCTTCTCAGGTAACATTGACAGTATCAAGCATTCATTGAATATTGCTCTCTAAAACACAGCAAGAACAAAAGATAATTACTTAGTTTGAGCCCACTTATTTACAATGTGCTTTTTCATTACATCTAATGCTCTTCGAACTTATACAAGAGGGCCGGCTCCTCGTACCATGTAGATAACAGAGAATAATTTTACATTTGGCACTGAACATTATTATCACACACATAAAAATGTACTCCTTTCATCCAGAGGGTTGCACAAAATCACCCATGGTTCAAATGAAACAGAAAAAAAGCTGACTTACATTGAGAACACAATATAACAGACTGCACACAAAGAATCACAGAAAGCATACATAAATATCAACAAAAGATGTTTATCAGTGCGTGCCTTAACATCAAATTTAACTTAACTTATAGAGCTCACTATTCTACACCAATAAATATGTCTTAAGAAAGATAAAAGCATGTTACCATCAGTCAGGCTTTCACAAAACTTTGCTTCATATTTTTGAATTTTTTTAAAATTAATAAATGTTAAAGTGATTCCAAGACATTAATCTGATGGAAGAATTTTGATCATCTTGTGGAGCTTTTGTATGCACCGCATTTAAAATTGAGCACTAAACTTTTCTCATAATACCAAGCCAATAAATTCATATGACTTTCAAAACAAGTGGTAATTAACAAGGCAAAGGATAAGCAGCACAAAGATAGATGTGACCAATTCATCTGACTTTAAAAAATACCACAAATATCAAGATGAACGCAATGTGATGCATACATAGCCTCTTCAACATGAAGGAAAGAGAAGAAATCAGTCTAGCAGAATATTAAAATCACAGGGATGTAGCAGCAATGTAACCAAAATATAAAAGCGTCTCCAAATAAACATTACAATGAAAGCAACATAACTTAGTTTTGACAGATATGTCCTCAAATATAGACCAATAACCAGCAAGACTGTAAAAATGGGAACTAAGAGAGTGACAATTTGGAAGCCTCTAAAGTTCTAGGTTGTCTAAATTGGAAGTCAAGAGTGCAATAACTTTCAATATTCATCATTATATTATGATGGAGGAGCAACCTTTTTCAAGATAATGTGCTGCAGCACAATACAATAGTCTCACATGATTTCATGTTTTGCATCAGACTTCCACACATACCCAAACCCACATGGTTCCAACATGGTTCCAAATTTAATTGTCGAGTATACTTCAACTGGTACCAACTCACAGCATCAAGATATAAAGAGAGCCTAGTAAGATAAAAATAGTCATCCACCTCCTCTCAATATTGTATCACATGCATAAATTTTCCACAGTAATTTTCACACCAGTGACACACCTAAATGTACTTCCACCTCAGTAGCAAAAAAGCAAAAACAAAAAAGAAATCAGCTGAGAAAAAAGTGACTGGCTGGGGAATGTGTTCTCTGAGCAATTCAACTTAAGAGCCTCAGACTATAATTTGGAGAAATATTGCTAATGCTGCAAATTATTTTAAAACTAGTAATGTCAGTCAGTAGACATTGCTGACAAAAAAATGGATTGAAAAGAATTCAATAAGATAGACATAATATTATTGGAAAGAGGTCTTGGACGAAATAAGACAAACGGCAGTCATGAATTTCAAAATGATCAGAACTGAGTCAAGTAAATAAAATACAAATTAAAAGCATCTTGTTGAAAAAAATGTGGTTGAAAATTTGGAGAGAAGATACTACTATGCACATTAATATTTCAATGGCTTGGGGAAGTTACAAAAGGAGGCATTGGACTACAATCTCAGGCATTCCATAGCAAATCCAACTCTCCACAATTTCACCATCATTCTTAATGCAATCCAAGTCAAAGAGACAGAGAAATTGAAACCAGAATCAACAGTCCTCCAAATGAAAAACTTGGCATTGTTTATTACAGCATCAAGTCTTAAATCTTATGAGGCCCAAGCTTTTCTCAGCTGACAGAGCAGATCACATGATTCATTCAATGTGACCAACGCTCATCCAACAACTCGGAAAATAAGGACATTTAATACATCAAAGGCGCTGGTGCCAAAATTTAATCCATGACAACCCCATCCATGACAACCTAAAAAAATGGGCTCAAAGAATGATCAGTTTTGAGATATTTTGGGTAGCAAAAATAGGAATACCTTGAACTATAAAAGCTTAATGATAAAGATATTGTCTCATAAATACTAAACAACTTCAGAGGTGCAATACAAATTTACAGCCAACCAAATTTATGGTATTCGATATGCACACTGCACCACACATGTTTAGCCTCATTGTTACTAAGCATAGTTGCAATAATTAAAAAGAAAATTAACTGGCATGATAGCGGCAGTAAAATACAGCCAGAATAAAAGCACAATGTTAAAAACTTAGGAAGAAATCCGGACTTGCCGTAACATCTTTAAAATTTCAACAAGACTATATTGCTAAAGAAAAGAGAACACTGGCAGATGCCATATATGAACGGCTATGGTCCAAACAAAGAAACATTAACAGTAACAGGAAAGTCTTAAGCAGTCAACATCCAACGGTACAAAAGCTGTGCCTACCTACTTTTGTCATCATCTATTTGAAATATAAAGCTTCATATCCAATTTACAATATACTGATTTGTACATAGACTATATAACTTAAGAAATAAACATGTAAACATATATACAATTGACAAGATAGAAAGAGAGAGTGCAAGGAAAGCTTTTGTACATGGAAAGACAAAGACACATTTCATCTTATCACACAGATTTTTCTCTCCCTAAGCACAAGAGGAACAATTAGCAATTTGCTCTAAACTTAAATCTTCAATAGTTGGATTTCATGGCAAAGCAAATTCTGGGCAATTGTTTTGAGGTACATTGTACTAGATAGTTACTGCAGGCAAGCTTGAAGTTTTTCAATCCATTCTTGTGCTGTAGCATTATCAGTAGCACAGAAATTGTACGTTCTTCGGCTTGTTTTTAACTGTGAAAGGAAACAATACAATAATTTTAACTGCACATTCTGCAAAACAATAAATATTTTAAGGCAAAGGTTTTTAACATGAAACTTACATCAAAAAATGATTTATCATCAGTCTTTTTGGGTGGTCCGGGAGCCGGAGGAGCAGGAGCGACAGACATCACTTCAGCCAAATCTAGGAAGTAAAGAATGTCACACGTAAAACAAGAACAAGTTATCAAATGTGCTCCAGATAAATCTCTGACTGAAATGATAGGTACCTATGTAACCTTTACTCTGAGAATCCTCCATTGCATCATAATATCGCAGCTGGTGCTTGATTGAATCCAGCACAAACCAACGTTGCTTCCAAGCTTTAAGAAGGGCACCTCTTTTGTACAAATATCCTTCATGTGTTCTATTTTCAGCCACATTTGAAGAAAACTGGTCGTAGTACTGCTGTGAAGAAGTCTGCATTGTTGCAATACCTGTTGGACCAGAATTACAAATGAGACACATTTATAATACATTACATAACAACTCCCTCTTCTTCAGATACAACCTGTCAAAATGACATTTGAAAACACAGAATGTTTTTAGAACGAATGCTAAAATGTTATAACTTACTTGAATTAACAGATCCATTATCCCCGCCATTTCTTGTCAATGTTTGATTAGGATTGCTGGGATCAGAGACAGCCTTGTATTTTGTACAGTTTTTGGGTACATTTTCCTGGCATCTATCATGACAGCTGTATCCACAATCCATGCAACGCAGTCCAGTCTGTTTGAACAGAAAGTCAAGTATAAGCAGAGTTGTACAAAACAACATTCCAAGAAACTGTAGGTTTGTCGTAAAAACTTACTTTAACAGGGCCCCACAACACATTGGAACAGTAGTCGCAGTAGCTTGGAGTTGTGTAGGAATAACGCTCAAACCGATGAGGATGGGAGTATACATGAGCAGAATCCTGAGCTCCAGCAATTTTACCACGCATCAAAATCTCTAATGTCGACCGTTTATGTAACAATCTCCCATGGGACCGCACAAGTTGTGTGCTGAAGGATGCATGTCTCTGAATAAGAAAGAAGAAGATATTTTAATCATTTACATTTCATACTTGGATTGTCAAGGGGACTTCTGTATGCAAGAGAAATATGAGAAAATACATACGGTAAGAGAATCAGTCGTTGGGAGTTCAAGTTTATCCCACAAGACTCTCCACTTTTGAGGTAAGTGACCCAGATCAGCTTCCAAACGATGAACTTCTTCCAGCAGGTAAGTAAATGCATTGGGGACTAGGTTATCAATCATATCATATCTGTTTGGATGGAAAAATGGAAAAATTGAATTAATTTAGTTTTTGGTAATCTTTATGATTAGAACACATCAAACAACGGCTCCTGGACTGTAAATAAAACCTCACCCAAGAGTGACAACTTTGCGACCGGAATGAGATGAAATTCCGTCCGCAGCTTCATTTTCCTCCTCCTGCTGCGAGTCTTGCTGGATTACTTCCAGGTCATAGGCGGGGCCATGGGACAGCTGCTCACTAAGGTAGTAATTCCACACATCCAAGTTGGGAAGAAAAGACTGCGGTCTCAAAACGGGGTTCTCCGAATCCGTGGCATACAAGAAGTTAAAGAAGAGGGGTGAACGAGCATGCTGCTTTTCAATGTAGTCAAACAGAGACTGACCAAGATTAGGCCCCTGGCATGTACCAGCGAGTCTTCCCCCTGAGGACAAAAAGTCAGACATGAAGCACACAGTGAAGGGGAGAGTAGTTGACTTCAGAGCTCTTTCCTATTGCGTGCAGGTACTCACCAGGGTAGACCATGTCGTCATCAGAGCCAGCAGTATCAACTCCTTTGTGGTGAGAAGTGAGTGATCCCCGCTTATCTTCAACTGCAGCAATCCCTACTTCTACTCTTTCTAACTCGCAATCAAGGAGAAAAGTCCGAAATCGGCAAGACACCGAATGATAGGCGAGAAACCGAAGATAAAAGTCATTGAACTCAAAAGCAAGAGGAAATTGCTGTTGAATCTGATGAACAACATCAAGAAACTGAAGAAATGTAGGTGCAAAGCCTGAACTGCTGGCCTGAGATGATGCAGACAGATTACTTCGATGAGAGAATCGGTGGCCAAATGCCAGCCATTCTTTCTCAATAAGAACTCTGAAACCTTCAATGGTACGGTAATATGGATCCAGACACAGCTGAGCTACAGATGATACCTGCAGAACCAAAGAAAAGTGTCAACAAATGGGTGAAATTTGAATTCAAAATTAAGGATTACAAAGCACAAAAAAAAAGGTTGTACTGACCTGAGCTGTAATGTCCCATCCATCTTCCAAACAAAGCATTACAGATGAACCCTGAACATCCAACAAATCAACTACTGCTCCTGAGAGCTGCATTATGTTTTGAATTTGCTGGAGCCATTCGGAGCTTTCAATCAATTTATGAAAAGTGTGCTCTGGTTCTGGGTCAGGTGAACTCGGTATACAGGCACGCATAAGTTTTTTGAAGGCTGCTTTAGTGTGTCGAACATCTGCATACTCCACTGGGATGAAATCAGTCTTAGGTGTTCCTTCAGCCTAAAATAAGATAAGTTTTAAAAATTAACACTGAAGATCACATATATCAACTAGTATGAGAAAAGAAATACTGACCTTGATGCCTTTCATCTGGGCTTTCTCACCCAGAATATACAGAGCCGCTCTCTGGAAAGTCTGGACACATTCTGTGCCAGAGTCAGAATCTGCTGAGTGGCGGATGTTCCCCCGATGAGGCACAGGCAGATTCGTCAAGGAGCTCTGAGAACTGTTTCGTCTATCCTTGAGAGATCCCCATCTGCCAAAGGTTTTGGGACCACCTTTGCCGCCACTGCCACGAGGGAACATACTGTAAGGGTCAGTGACAAGTGACAGTTAACCCCAAATTTGGCTGGATGATGGTACATTAAACCATGATCATTAATTTCAAGAAATCTAAGCTGAGTTATTAGACCAGGCCAGTTCATTATCAAATATGATTGTTAGTAATGCTTTTAGGACAATAAGCAATTGTTTTAATTACGGACAGCTTTGTTAATTAAGCAGTATAGTTTACAAATATGAGTACACATGTTAGTATTATTAGAAAGATTATATCCAAAAAGCAAAGAAAATGATGCAAGCCAAGTTTGTTGTTTCACATGCCAGACACAAGCAACACAAAGAGTAGGAAACAGGGTACACAGAAGGACCACAGGAACTTAGAAAAGCAAAGAAACAATTAGAGTCAGTGCAGGTCAATAAAGAAACCGGGTACAAAACGACAAATAAGGCATGACCTTATGTTTGAACTTAGAACATCTTACTGTTCTCAGTGAGCCTACTACACTGAAGATCAGCTTCATCTAATGCTTACCCCAGAGTGCCCATTGCTTTGTTGAATGGATTCGATCGTCGAGAAATTTCAGGAGTTAAAGTGTTGGTAAGGCCATTGGCAATACCACCATGATCTTCAGCTGCTAGCAGGAGAGAGTCAATACTCAAATTGGAGTCAGAATTGTCCCATGCAGCACCTTGTCTGATGACAGCAATTGGTGTTAAATTGACAAGCACAGACAAATATCTTTCTTGCTCTATAGATGAAGTGCTTTCAGATGTTGACACTGAGAAATAAACGCAAGTATTTATATTTTCACATACGAGGATCTTTACAATAACATGAAAAATATTTCATCAATATGTTTTAATTTCTGCTAAATCTCGAATTTGACAGAATTTTTTGAAACAATACAAGATTCAGCATTAATGATTTAATGCTCATAAGCTACCTGTAGACGTTGGGTGGCTCTTTAGCATCCCCATAACACCCTTCCCGTGATAACCAGCACCACGCACAAGCAAGGCTTTTGTTTTTGGATGTTGCCAAGTGATGACAGGAATTCGTCCATGTCGATACGAACGACAAAAACGTCGAATACTTTCATCAGTTATTGCACCAGGAACAACTAATAGAGCAGGATAACTAGAAAAAAAAATTAATATAATCAGCTGCAGCAACATTTTAACTCTCATTATACAAGAGATGTGAAAAAATTTTCAATGAGGAATTTGAAACCAAGTGACAATGTTTTGGATCATACCTTCGGCACATCATATAAGCACTATTGACAGTTGTAAGACGAAATGTTTCTCTTTGACGTGCATTGGATGTTGAGCTGGCTGATGTACTACTAATGAGACCAAGGCGTTGCCAATCCCGTACATAGCTACGTTCTGTCAATCTTTCTAGAGTCTTTGCATCCGTTGGAGCAGAGGGAGGTACGAGACCAGGACCAGGAATTTCAAACTCATCCACTAGAAAAAGGAAAAGGATAAGAATACGAAAAATAGATGAATAATTGCAGAATTTCACAGTCAGTATGAAAAGCTTACATGAGATATCATCCTCTCCTCCAAAGTCAACAATTTCTGTCACTGGTAGAGACATTCGACCGGGTGATGTCATATATTTATTGACATTATTGCTATTAGCAACATTTGGTAACACATATTTTTGGCGCTTTGAAGAGGTTTTGGGCTTAAAACCAGCACGCCGAGCTGTCTTCAGAAGTGTCTTCTTTGCAAAGCCCCTGAAATAACACACAAATTTCATAAAAGTTCAGCACATTAATACTTACAAGAACAGATGTCAATGCTTGACAAACCAGTTGACAAACACTTTACTCACTTTAGAGTGGCATTTTTTCCTTCTTTGCCTTTGTGAAGGGGAGTTGGTGGCACAACCACTTGACCTGTGAAGGCAAAGTGATGGAAAATATGGGGAGGGTGGCGAATCCTATGAATAATCTTCCGGAAGTGCTCAATGCTCTCGGGAGTGACTTCTTCGTCAAATGCCACTTTCATGAGCTGGAAAACCAAAAGAATATTCCATTAACAACACTAATACAGCCAGTTAGAACAAATTCTTAACTGATGTCCTCTGAACTTACCTGAAAAGTGCAAGATCGAAGCTGGAGACCCTCTTGTAAGCACTGATCAAGATGTGCTGATTGTTGCACTGTCACTCTCTTCTCCTTTGTAAGTGATGTTACCGGGAATGCACGGACAACAACTTGCTCACAAGCTACAGTTGAGTGGAAAACAATATGTATTAAGTCAAGGGAATAACATCAGTAGTAGATTAAAATAAAGGCAAACTTACATACCAAGTGAGTCACATGGGATTCCTTTGAAAACAATGCGATAGTTTGTCAGGAAGACGGCACCCTCAGCCGGAAGTAACGGCGGTCCACCGAGAGCTCCGCCGGTACCTTCCTCTCGCCCGTCCGGCAGCAGATAAACCCTGAGCCCATCCATAATCTTTTCTTCTCCAGGGAGCATAGTAGGAGTAAGTATCTTTGGCTGTCCAAAACAAATAATGTTAAATAAATACTGGAATTAGAAGTATTGAGCAGTAACACTAGAAAAGAGATTTTTGATTTACGTGTTATGATTAAAAAATATAAATGGATAATTGAAATATTTTCTTTTTTATAAGTGTGTAAAAAGAGAAAGTGTACAGACTGAAACAAAATTTATGCTTACCTTTTGAATAGGTGGTAGTCTCTTGCTTTCCCGATGAACTGCTTCCAGCGTTTCAATATGCATGTGCACAACGCCCGGAATCATTTGATGAAGACAGCGAACATGCTCTGGTGAAACTCCACCTTCAGTACACACTTTATCAACAAAACGAGATACCAAGCGAATAACAGTTGCACCCGTTTCACCAGGGTCTTGTTCTTCAAAACCAGACTCAGCATCAGCGCTGTCACTTTCAGCCACACTATTAGTTATGCTGTTGGATGCTCTCTCATCATCAAATGCATGATCTTGATGGCGATGGTGTTTTTGCGCAGCTACATCCAAAGGAACGAGCAAGTAAACCATTCGGTTAGCATAATGAATAGCTTGACTGTAAAGGGTTGCTTCTTCACTAGATACTAGATCTTTCTGTTTATCTGGAAAATTTAAAGACAAATTTTTTTAGAACAGGGTCAAATACAATTGATATCCACACTCTCTGACTTGGAAAATCAATTCAAATACATACCTTGATCATACGTGGACCACATTCGCATCTGCTCTGCTGCAATCTCCAATGCCGATGCCTCCTGGCCTCTGCTATAACTAGATCTATGGTCTTTCCACACAAATTCTTTATTCTGAGGATACGAGAAGAGCACATTAATAGACATGTCTTAATAACAAAGAAGAACTTCAAAGCGATTTGAAGTATGTACCTCTCGAGGGCTCACAGGGCTCATAGCAATGTCAGAGTTGCTCAGGCGGCTTTGATGAGGAGTGTGGGGAGTGTGCGATCCATGAGAGTGACTATTGCTCTCACTGCGTGGCTGATACAAGGCTTTGATATCCTTTTGCACATCCTGATTGAAGGCAGCCTCCCAGAACTGTTGGTTCTGCCAAACTGCATGCTCCTGCAGAAAATAAAAATAGAATTCAGTGATACCATAGATAGATTGTCAGTCTGGGCTTTCTAAAAGAATTTTATTCTTGTCACTTACCTGAATACAAGTGTACGCAAACTGTATGACTCCCGTGCACAATTTACGGCAGAAGGCTGTGGCCAGCGGAAGCAGTGCAGCAGCAACACCATGTTCATCCATTGCTGAATCATCCTGTCGAATTGTGAAAACAGTACATTAATTTTGTGAAAAAGAGACATTAGTTCACACTGAAAAATGTACAGAGGCAGAAGAACTGACCTGGAGAGCATAGTTCATCAGTTTCACAACAAGGTCGAACTGCTGATGTTCAAGCATGGCCTTGTTCCCCACTACATGCTGTGCCAATTCCGTGCAAAGAGCTAATCTTGCTGCTTTGGATTTCAACGCCCTTGTAACAGCAGGAAATGACTTACGTGCATCTGATATTTTGTTTTCAAATATACAGTTAATGCAGTTCCTCAAGACCTGAATGAAAATAGGAGAACAAATGTATATTTT
This sequence comes from Aptinothrips rufus, assembly GCA_902196195.1. Taxonomy (NCBI): domain Eukaryota; kingdom Metazoa; phylum Arthropoda; class Insecta; order Thysanoptera; family Thripidae; genus Aptinothrips; species Aptinothrips rufus. Next base: position 11,347 of record CABIKL010000338.1, read on the forward strand.
ATACGGACAAAAATATTAAGCCAATGAAAACTTTCACTAACATACCTCAAGTCTTCTTGCAGAGTTGCTAACTATGTGTCTATTGTCATTTACATTTGATATATGTGGACCCACAGGTACTATTCTAGGCTGAACTGTTTTAATTGATGCTAGCCTGAAGTGAGAGAAATGGCATTGTGGTATATTACAATGTTAATTTAAGATTATGGGATGTGAAGGAGACACATGTCTGACAATGTCATCAAGCAATACACAAGCAAACATAAAAATAAATGACAATTTTCAGGCTGATACTTAAAAAAGATATTCCTTGAACTAAAGAAAATTTCAGTTGTAGGAAAAGCAAGCCTTTAAATTATACAACAAAATGAAAACTACCATAAATACGTCACAAAAAAATGCAACTAATGTAAGCTATAAGTAATAGAATAATTCTAAAACTGCTATAAAATTCATTTATTTCCTAATATACCATTATTTATGAAAGTGATGCTTACCAGGAATCACTGTCCAAGAAAGCAAACAAATCAATTGACAAGTAGGTTTAAATTACACTTTCTATTGAATAATTCAAAGCTAAGCGCAACACACTTCCCTGCCCTTTTCACCCGCCAAAATAAAAAAAAAATAAAAAAAAGAAGAAGTTGCAAGGCATCCCAACGATATTTTATTACTGAAGCTGAGCTTGTATGTACCATTATTGCGACACACAATACACATTTTTTGTGTCACTAGCATAATTAGAAGGAAGAAAGTTGTGAAGTTATTGTTAAGTTTTACCTTGATTTAAGATTGTTTTTGCTCATGTTGTCATCAATTATTGCTTGGACCTGACTGCAGTCAATGTGAGGAAAAGGTGGCTGGTGAATGCGAGCAAATGCTCCATCTGGTGGCTTCAGAATCTTCTGCACATATGGTTGAGGATTTGGATTTTCATTTGTATACAACTGCTGGCCAAGCTCCTATAGAAAACAGGAATTGAAATTTCACTGCGGCACAAGAACATATCGTAAAATAAAAGTGGAATCCCTGTCAGTACATTCCCCCACCTGGATATGAACGAGAAGAAGCCTTTGATCTTGACTCTCTTGTCGTAAATGTTCTCCAATATTACTGTATAGTTCATCCCACACATCACATGGACGCCAGGGAGGACCACGTTCTTGCACAAAACCAGTGAAGAACATGCATTCGAGGACTCGAGTAGCAAAGTCACAATCCGTTAAAACTCTTTCACCCAAAAATGATGCCTAAAGAAGTTCAAATGTGGTTGTTAAAAATTAATGATAGCAAAAAATCTCAATTATTAAAGTTCGAATTTTACTTACTCTTGCAAAAGCAATGACTGGTCTTGGATGAATCCTGATTAAAGTGAGACAACTGCGATAGCCTTGAAGCAACTGGGCGAGTGTCCTCATAAAAACAGCACGGATTTCCTTGTCCTGCACTGCGGGAGGAGTTGTGCGCATGGCAAGCGGAGGAAATGCATGGTCCGCACACGTAAGCTCTGGTTGCAAAACTCTACTAAGAGACTCAAAAGTGTGGCTTAGCAAGGGCTCAGGGATGAGGGGAAGTGAAACCCCATCTGGTACAAATATGGAACCGCCATCAAGGTCTGCCATGATCACATCCATCTAAGGACAGGAAAAAGGTGAATTACTTTAAGTGAGAAAAAAAAACATAAATCGAGAATTCACATAAAACTGAGTATTGAGTATCACACTGAACATACCAGCTCAGCCACTTCTGACTTTAGAGATGAGTGAACACCCATTACAAAAGGAGTTGGTGTTGATAGAACTTCAATAAGAGCAGCTGGCAATAGTGGAATGTAAACATGACAGTAGCGAAAGGGATACATTAAGGCTATCAAAGCTCGGCAGCCTTCAGTCAACCGGGAATATGATTTGGAGTGGAACAATAATTTATGTTCTGTCATCACAGCACAAAACAAAACCAAAACATTCCGTATACCTACACAACAACAAAAAAAGTACAGTTAATAAAAAAAAGATGTAATAAAAAAAAAACACGGTTGGAATTTTCTTTTCAAGAGACGAACCTAATTGCTGAAAGAGGAGGTGAACAGAACTATTTGTGACTGGAAGGGAAGGGCTCAGTGGCGGCTGTAGAGCTTGCCGGTCACCTGCACCAATGCTAAATCGGACTTGAGGGCCACCAGGCGGAGGAACTTGAATACATCCTAAAATATTGCCAACAAGAGTCTCCAAAGGTATGGCTAAGCCCTCGACATACACAGTGTACATGATACCAAGGCAGTTCTATAACAAAGATAGAAAAGTTATTAATACATCAACTTGCGATGAATTAGGGTTATAAGAACATCTAAGAAACATTTCAGCGTGCATTGTAATACTTACTCGGAAAGTTTCGATGTAATCCTGACGAGATACCAATACAAGGCACTTGGGAGCATACATTATACTGTGATGCAAGATAGTAGGTAAAGGCCTGGTCAAACTGCCACTAAGACTAGGATGTGAATTTTCTGCTTCCACTTGATCTTCCTCCTGCAATGATAAAAATATGAAACTAACTCTAGCACAAAGTTTAAAATTTAAATTTACCACGAGTGACATATACATATCTAAAATTGGTCAGTATTACATATCTAACTTTAGAACAGCCTTTTTAGAAAAGAAAGAGTAAGGCTACAAGTTTGTGTTAAATCGCTTTACCTCATCTACAGGCTTGCTAGGAGTAATTGAGACAGTCTCATTAAAACACAGGCAGGCACAGTAATGTCGTTTAGCGTCTATATCTGTGAGAACAGAGACAAAGAACCGAGGTTCTTGACGTTCTGATGACAGGGCCCATCCCTGAGGTTGACAAAACTGGAAAGAAAGACATAAGCTTTAAGGTCATCACATAAATTTAATAACAGCAAAATGAAAATACCAAATTTTGGTTATTTTACTGTACAGGGAAAGGAGTTTGCGTATGAAATGAAAACTTACCCATTCTATACCATCAATAAAAGGGGTGTCATCCCAATCCTTCTCCGGAAAACGTTGAATAATGACACCATTGCTAACACCACTCCCTAAGGTAAAATAACATAAAATACAAAGTATCAAGAAAACTGATGACACAAAGTTGGGGCAAATGACATAATAGAGCCCATAAAATTTGAGGTATCAATTTTATTAGAAAACAAATAAAATTAGAATCAAGGCTGATTCAATCATTTTCAAAAACTCATGCTGACGTATAAAATTTCTTAAAAATGATATAGTGTTCCAATAAGTATGAATTCTATTATTGTGTTTTTGTTGAACTTAAGAGGCAGCATTATTCCACTCGATGCGAACCAAAACAGATAAATTAATACAATGAGACTGAAATACATCAATAGTAAAATTACTATATTGGATATTTCTCTCCAATAATTTCACTGATTTAGCGACTAAATTGATCTCACAAAATGATTAAGATTTAGGAGGTTAGGAACACCTATCTTTACCAGTCAATGTTCTGCAAAGCAGTAAACAAGTTTAAGAAACTAAGGTGTTAGGATGATGACAACGTTATTTGCTACACTCGTGTTTCACTGACAATCGTTCACCTAGGTTATTTCGTGTGTTACGAACTATATTCATGAACCGTATGACACCTTCCGAAAATAACGCTGACAGCAGAGGAGAGGCTATTGATGGGTAACCGACCTTCCGCCATAAAAGAATTGCTGTGATACTTACGTTCTTTCTCGTGATCGTAGCCTACAACCACGAAGTAATCTGCTAAACGTGTCATCGCACTGACTTAGGTGTATAAGTAATTCTTAAGGACACATTATATTAATTGTGATTGCTGCCATCATGTTGGAGATGAGCTGCTCACGGCCTGTTGGATTACACGTCAACATGGCACGGCCAATCGGATGCTCGAATCGCAGAGGGCGCGGCTCAGGCCTGATGTGGTGTATGAGAATACCACCAGAGCGCGCAGGCTTGTCTGTATAAAAATATTGCCTGTGAACCTGAAGGGTGCTGAAGGGCCTGAAGTCAGTCTTCAACAAATCTTCAAAGTGATCGAATGTTCTTCGTCCTCGTCATTACAAAATCCTAGTCCACCCAACTTAATAGTCAAGTCTATAGTCGAAAAGTACATTCCAGTGAAGCCTTGTCCCACCCCGGCTGCGCGGTTTGTTTTGTTGTGTTGCCTTCGCGCCTCGCGGGCACCGCGCCGCGCCAGTCTTTGCCGGTCCGAGGCAGGGGCAACACGGCGGTCGGGTCGGGTCGGGTCGGGTCGGGTGCCGGTGAGAGTCGCGCTGAGTCGTTGATGTGTTGATGATGAGGACTGACTGACAGGGTGACAGCAGGAGGATGGGGTTGCAGGTGACAGTGGTGCGTGTTAAGTCCCGTGAATAAGCTATACTCGAAGGCGCGAAACAACAGGATAGTAAACCGCACCACACTGACTGCAACACTGCACACCGTGACAGCCCGTTGCAGTGGAGCAGTGCCGAGGGCAGCCCAGCCGAGCTCAGCTCGGGGGTGAGGAATGATGGGGGAGGATGGTGATAGTGGCCTCGGCACCTCGCCGTCGACGGTGCCGAGTGGAGACACTTCCATGCCCGGACGGCAAAGCCACTGACATCAGAGCCGGGCGCCCTAAGGATACTTCACGGACGCGCGAGGACTGATGCCGGAGTCCATGAGCACCCTCGGGGGGAAGTCCCTGTTGTAAGGATGCATCCAGCTTGTCGCCGGCCCCGGCCACCAGGACCACCCGGAGGGCCAGCCGCCAGCCTCAGGTGCGCAGCCTGCGCAGCGTGGTGAGTACATGGGGGATGGGGGACGTACGCCACGAGACGTCAGGGGCCATCCTTTATTAGGGTACTTCAAAGAAGCCCCGAACGGAAGTGTGAAGAATAAAACGACATGGCGAGAGGGCGAGAGGGGAAGCGGGCGGTTCCGCTGCGGTTCCCTACGCCCCCTCTCGCCGCGTCGTTTTCTTCTTCACGCTTCCGCTCTGGGCTTCTTTGAAGTACCCTATTACTCCATCCAATTTTGGCAGACTTCAGGTCTTCAGGTCGCCCCTCCGCATCACGCAGATTAACCTAACCGTACCCGTACCCGGTACTCATAAAAGCGGGCTAGTACAACCAAAAGATTTCATGGCGCTGGCCGGCCACCCTGTACTGTAGTTTCTCATTGCTCATAATGCAAGGCGATACCTACTACGAAACCACACGTAGTTCTGATTGCCGTTTCGAAACTCACGCAGTCCGTTTTGTCGTTTGAAAACCCACTTAGTTCTCCGGGCTTCCGCGAAGCCGCCTGTTTGGCGTGTACAAACCGGTACCTTTTCGCTTCAAAATTCCACGGAAAGTGTCCAGATTGACTTCCAGGTTGTTAAACTCAAAGCTAGTAGTCAGTATTGTGGCAGACAACGCGATATAATACCGATTACCCGCGCAAAAGCTTTAAGGTTATGAGCGGCCTTCAGAACTACGTGGGTTTTCAAACGACAAAATGGACTGCGTGCGTGAGTTTTGATGTTTTGTGTGTTTTCGTAGTAGGTATCGGAGGGGACAGCGTGAACCGTTGAATCACACTCGACCCTGATGTTGCACCGACCCCAAGAGCAATTCAAGTTTCAGCCGAGTGCGGTCCTAGCTCAAGGGCTATCTGTGCTAGACTTCTCACGCAGAGGTCCGAGTGTGTTTATCGCGCGCCGTGGTAACCCCGCTTCATGCCGTGGCCCGCCCAGGCCCGCCCAGGCCCGCCCAGGCCCGTCCCGCCAAGCTGTCACCGTCACATACATACCGCGTGACGGATGCGGTGTGCAGTGTCCTCGAGCAGCCAGCAATGGATGAATTGACTGCCGCATTAGCCTATTTTAAGTACCGTGCAGCCTGATGCAGATCGGTCAATTTTCAAGCAAAACGTCCTCGGGAGGGGGATACTTAGGAGAAAGAGGGAGGAGGCGACCTGACACTCCTCCGCGCCCTAAAGCGGCGAACCTAGAGCGCAGAGCGTTGAAACAAATGCAGCGCGGCGCGGCGGTCAAGGCTGGGCCTGGCGGGCTGGGTGATGACCCGGCCCGCGAGTGAGGGCCTTCCCTTCCCTTCCCTTCCCTTTCCCGCCCTGGTCGGTTTTGTGGTCAGTCCTGTGGTCTGGCCCTTCACGGACCTTCTCAGCCCTTCACACAGTTCTCTTGCCCTTCGCTTCATTTCTCGCACGAGCCCTGCCTCGGGCCGGCTGCCGACCGCCAAGTCTTGCCCTTCCATGCCCAGCGGCGACCATACCATACAATCACGACAGACTTAACAGCCGCGGAGGAATCACTATAAAAACTGAAGGCGCGTCTTACGCGGCATTTTGAAACGTGTTTGCAAAAGTTTCTCCCTCTGTGACCTGCTTTTGGCTCACATGTGCTCACATGTGCTCACTCGCACCTTTCGCATTCCCATGGCAGGCGGGTGAGGCCTCGGTTGAGGCCCTCTTGGGCAGGCGATTTGAACTTCGCGTCTCGTGGCTCAGTTCGTGGTGAGTGTGGCCGGATGATGTCATCTCCTGTCGCTCGGCCTGCCCCTCCGCAGAAGCAGTTGGTGATCTCGTAAAAATGTATCATAAACCTAGCGGCTGCACGAGCCCGGGGTAGCGACGTGACTCCATCCTTACGCATTCTGACCCCCCCCCCCCTCCCCCTTCCCCTGCGCCGTCTGCGACCCTGACCTTGCACAGTGCTCTGGTCTTCGTCGCGGGTGCTTTGGGCGGGCGACGTCTACAGGCCGCTACAGGCCTGGCGCGGCCCGTGGCCGGTGTCAGTATCGGAGCCTAGCCAGCAGGGCGGCATAACATAACATACCAAACACACGAAACCCGGGCCGGGTCGTCACTTCCTGGACGTGAATATGTCGAAATCAGATTTTTATTCGTTCATTGTCTTCGTATCTATTTTCATGACATCGTTATTGAAAATTTTTAACATACTTCCACCACTTAGAAAGCAAACTAAGGACTCTGGGATTCTGACAAGCGACCGTAAAAATTGACTCCGTTCTAGTGACAAGTTAAAGAGCATCTCGCAGCAAGGTGATGAGTTGCGAACCGTTGACTCTGTTCAATACCCACGTACATTGTCCATCCGGGACCAATCAATGTTTTACAATCCATTGTTCGAAGCGAGCCTAGTCTTTGACGGATGTTGTCCGCGTGTCTTCATCCGCTGGCGGGTAGACTTTAGACGCGCCCTCTCATCTCCTCCAGCAGCCTTCATCTCGGAGCGGAAGGCAAGAAGGTTGCCTTCGGAAGTACTCTGCAAAAAATTTATTCGTCTTTCTGCACGACAGTTCGATGGTTACATTTTATGGGATGAATGTCATAATCGCCATCTCGATGTCGTCACTTTGACTTTACGTGATTATTAGCAAAATTAATGGGAAGCCGTACGACGAATCGATCGTCATGAGTGACGAACGCGTTTTGGGACTGAGAATGGTAATATCTGTGAAAATGACTTTCACTTTTTATTGAGATTTTATTTTCACTGCAATGACGCGCCGTCCACCCGCGCGATGCTCTGTTGACCCCGCCCTACCCTCAGTCCTCCCCCGCCCTCCCCCGCCCTGCCCTCCCCCGCAATGTCGATGGGAAACTCTGTAGCACTGTTTAAAGGACGGTGCGCGCCGAGCACATAGTACTCCAGTCAAGGTAAATAACTCCAGGCAGGCGAATTAAACAAGCAGTAGTAGTGTACTGGAGCGGCTGGTCGGTTGGTCGGCGAGTGTGGTCTCTCTTCCGTCAGAGTGTCGCGTCAGCAACCGAACTTAACACAGCCGGTTAATGATGATTCGACCTGTTTCATATTGTCTGCTGGTTGAGATACCCCACAATCAGTGACCAGCTCCGGGAGATATTCCTCCCCTCTAGGGAACGCCTGTTTGGACGTTTTTATGTTACAAAAACATTGAAAAAGCGGAACATTTTATAATTTCGGTGCCAAAATAAAAAGTTAGGAAAAATCATATTTTTTATTTTTTTTTCGTTTTTAGGTAGCGTAGCCTTTTACACCAAATTTTTCGTCAAGGTTTTTGTGACCTGGCGTATCCACCCTGAGCAAGCTTGTAGTGTAGCCCGCGTGGTTTACTACCACACAAGAGAATCCCATAGTCATCATCTCCCCCCTTCCTTTCCCCCGGATCTTACTTACCTCATGCAGCGTTGGCTCTGTTTACTCAGGGCTCCACGGGGGACTATCTCTCGGAGTAGGGTGACCAGATACAGTACCTGCCCCCTGCCCATTCATGTATGTGTCTCGAGTTGGAGTAAACACGAACCTCCCTCCTGCTCTAGTGTTCGAAGTAGGTGCGTTTACCGGTACGGAGAAGAGGTTTGGAGGTCTGCGTACGTCGGCTACTGCGCGGTATTCTGTGCTGTAGAGAGCGACGCTATGGCTATGAAGTCCAAGATGGTCGCTGACATGGGTTCATTTCCTCTCCGCGTGATAGTACCGTGTGTGCGGGGGAGCCGTGGCGGTGTGTGCTCAGCTCTCTGCCACTGACTGACGCGTCCCTTCAGGAGACAGAGACAGGTGCAGCGGCGGGCACGCCCTGGGCCCGCCCTCCCATCCCCGTCTTATCTCGCCCCGCCCCGCCCCGCCCCGCCCCGCCCCGCCCCGCCCCGCCCCGCCCCGCCCCACCCCGCCCCGCCCTACACTTTGTTCTCCTCGCTAGGGTGATGTCCGAGTGGACCAGGACCTCACCACAACGACGAGAACAACTCAATACACGGGAAGTTGAAAAGTTTATCAATTTTTTATTTTTTTATTGTTACAAACTACTCAAAATTTTGTCTAGGTCTATTTTCACAGTGTGCCTGTTCCAACAGAGGCTGTCGGACAATTCTTTTCACTTTTTACTAACTTCGTATCCTCCTGGTTAACGCTTGCTTGATGATGCCCCCGGGCCGTCCAGTTATTTTGAAGAATTCGGTTTAAACTCCGTGTCGGTCTTGCTCAGTTCAATGCGGGTTACTTATTATTTAGTGTCACTGTAAAAATCTCTCCGTAACTTGACGGCAAGTGTCCTGATGTTATTTTCATTCGAGAGAAATGACGGCAGTCCCTCCACCGAGCTTGGGAGGGGACGCTCGGACTCCGCAGTCGCAGTAGAAGCGGCTAACTCGAGGGAAACGTATACGGCGGATCCCCTATGGCTGGTCTAGGCTGGTCTGGTCAGCGGGCTTAAATGAAACAAGCTGTCAGCGAGTGCCGTCCTGGTAATAGGGCGAGAGTTATGCGCCGAATAAATTAGGCGAGTTATGTTTTATTGACATGCACCTCGTGTGTAAACAATGGAACGGGTACCTGTCGTCTGCTAGCTGCGTCTGGAGCCGAGCCGAGCCGAGCCGACCGGGGCCGGTGCGAATCGCGCGACGCTCCTCAGGTGTTGACAGTTGCATTGCATTTGTCGCGGAGTCCTTAGAGATGCAACTAGCTGAAATATGACAAATCACTCAGCGCAAATAACTAGCCGCTGCGAGAGCCAGCTTCACCTGCCTCTCTGGAAACGTCAAATACAGAGATAGTTGAATGAATTTTATGCAATCAGCTTTAATCGATCTTGATTTTATGTCTGTAGCTAGATCATTTAGAAAGCATTTCTCAAAAGGCAGTTTTTGAAAATTGTTCCGGTGAATTTCGTCGGAAATGTCCGAACTTTTCCAAAATGACCACATAAAATTTTATGTCCTTAAATGAGAAACATTTTTCACAAGTTATGTAACAGAGTATCTTGTGCGAGTCGTCCCAATCAGCGGCCCTATCCCACTCGCTGGGACATTTATTTATGGTTCCTGTAATGGTGGCGCACAGCGCAGCACAGCGAGGCGACTAATGTTTTAATTTATCGTGGTCCCGGCGGCCATTGCACTGCTGGGGATACCTCCTATGCGGCCTGCTCTCCTGTGCTCTCTCTCCCGCAACTCTATTGTTTCGCGATGTTTGCGGATGAAGCAGCCGCGGTGGGGCAATAAAGACTTCACAGGTCAATTTAGTTTCCGCCAGAAACAAAATGGAGAAATAGAAACCTAGGGAGCGTGGGGATTTGAACGCGGCCAGCTACAGTTCGCCTGGATGAGATCGGCTTTGACGTTGACGTGCATTCTGGCAGTTAGTGCATGCCACCTGGAGCCGCCGGCGTCGGATGCAAATTCTCCAGCGGCCTGGAGTCTGGAGTCCAGTCGTCAGCCCAGCGGGGATCATTGAGCTGTCCAGGAGGTGTCAGTGATGAGTCACAGCAGCGCGCTCTGGCGTCGTGTGTGGCAAGCTGGTGTGGCTTACTGGACCACGACTCCCGAAACTAACGTCAGGATGCCGCTCTAATTCGCGCGTGGACCTCACTCCAGGGCGATTGGGAGGGGGGGGGGGGGGGGGGGGGGGGGGGGGGGGGGGGATCCTCCGTTTTGACACGGGTGCTCGGGTCCACCTGCATGATCCCACTCATGTCTGAAGGGACTCTCAAGATACCTTGCTTTCGGGCGGGGCGGGGCGGGGCGGGGCGGGGCGGGGCGAGGCGGGGCGAGGTGGGGCGGGGTCATGCCGAGAGCGAGGCCTGGGAGGAAGGAGCACCTCTTGGGGCCTCATATCAGAGCTTTCATGACTAGGGCCCCACCAAGGAGTGTCGGCGCGCTGCCCCTCGGGGGGCCCTCCAACGGGGCGGGGCGGGGCGGGGCGGTTGAAGTGGCGTGCCTTGGCTTGGCACTGCTTGTTCTGAGTGGACCGCCGCGTGTAATTTGAAGCGACTGGACTGGCCCCTGGAGGCGCGAGCGCGTGGCGCTGCTGGGGGCGTGGCGGGGCGTGGCGCTGCTGGGGGGCGTGGCGGGGCGGGGCGGGGCGGGGCGGGCGTGGCGGGGCGGCGGTGCCATGTCGGATCTGCTTCGGGAGCGTCTCAACAACAAGCAGCCGCCTTCCTTGCCCCAAGTTGGCACAGAGCGTGACAACGTGTTGAGTCCCAAGGAGCGCGCTGATGCCGCCTCATTACGCGATGCACAGCAGACCTGTTCACTCAGTTCGCGATGCGTTGAAGAAATAGCGAATTTTAAAGAAATGAATCAAAATTTACATGTTGGAAATGCGTGCATTCTGTTCTTGAGCCGGATTTAAGTAAGACTTCGCTCTGTTCACGTCATGTATCCGGAACCCCAGCCGAAAGTGCGGACTAAAATTAAATAAAAAGAGGAAGGGGTTCTGTTTGTTTGTTCAGCGTAATGATGAGCTCAGCCGATCGCACATCCCTCATGCTTTACAGCTGGCAGTGTTAATCGAAAGGCGGATACGCTAGGGAAACGTGAGCACATACTTCCGAGGCGCGAAATTATTTGAATTAGATCGTGATATCGAACCATTCGTCTGGAGAAGACTTCCTGTGTGTGCACAACAGTTCGATATGCAGACATGATAACGATCTGCGTGATACAGCAAGGCTCTGAAAATTGAAGAAAAATGGGGAAGGGGAAGGGGGGGGGCTGTGGTGCACGACAGTCAGGGTCACACTGCAGCTAGGCGATAGTCAAGAGGCTCGGCCCGGCGTTCGAACCGCAACCGCAGGCCGCGCAGGCACGGAAAACATCTTCGGTGTTCGCTTCATTTTAGCGTCGATTTTAGCTGTAACAGATAGGTACAGAGTTGTAGGTCGCCTTGGGTTGGATCAAGTGGCAGCAAAAACTACAAAAAAATAAAAATATAATTGAAAAATTTCTGTCAATATCGCTACTAGAACTCAGAATTTCTGAGACACCCAACAGTGCCAGTGTCAGTTTGGTCATTCTCTGTTGTATTGACCTGACGCTGCCTCGCTGCGCTGTCCCTGACCCAACGTACCACTTAACGGCGAATTTCTTTTAACAGTTGGTACGACGCGTCCGTGTCGTGAATTTGCCATACCCTGCCTGCCTAATCTGGAGAGCACGCGCCGCGGGAGTCATACACGCGTGCCAACTGCGAGTGACAAAGTTGCAGCCTCCTGGATAGAGCAACATGCACGACCTCCTTCCCCTTCCACCCCCCAACCCCCTCCCTGTCCTTCCGGTGTTCCTTAAGAGAGAGTGATGGCATGAGTGTCACCCTAACCTAACATTACATACACCCGCGCTCCAATCGATTTCTATTTTTTAGTCTTGACTTTGCTTCAGGTGTCCCGGGCCCGGGGTTGAATTTTATTGCTATATCCTTGCACGAGACGTCTGCACACCGTACTCCTGAGAACGTGAAAAATATTTCATGTTCCCCGAGTTTTAGGTGCAAAATGCCAACATTTTAACAGTTTTTAGACCGTCTTTGTGTGGAAATTTAACAGAATGCACTGCTACATATGACGAAGTATTCTTTACGTTTCGTTGTATGATCAGATATATTTCTCATACAAGATTTCACAGTAGTTGCAGACCCTTCCTGCATTCGTGTCCTTCCTGCTCAGTGATGTAAGGGTCATAAGATGACGGTACAACAATGTCTCGCATCTGCTGTGTTTGCTGTGTCTGCCTTGAGGTCGGCGCGTAGGGCCTTTCAGAGCTGCACGCCGCTGCACTGCACTGCACTGCACTGCACTGTACTGCCCCAGTGCGTTCCTGTTCACCTAATAAAGCACAGCACTGCTGTGTGTGCGCTCTGTGCATCGGGCCACTGAAAGCCACTTCAACAACAACAACAGAAGCTTTACCAGCGGAAGCACGGAAAAGCGCGTGAATGTGTGAGCGTCGCTGTGTATGTGTTCCGAGCGTCAAGAGCAGGGGGGGAGGGGGGGGGGGGGGGGGGG
>CABIKL010000339.1:0-24126 GCA_902196195.1 Aptinothrips rufus
CCCCCCCCCCCCCCCCCCCCCCCCCGCCCGCCCCCACCACGTTTCCATTGCCGGCGCACTGACCATACTCAACCCACCCACCCCACCCCCCGCCCCCCACACACAAAACTCAAGGTCACCCCGTCCACTCCCTAATCCTTCGAAACGCCTGTGACAACTTCAGGGCACCTATACGACGGGCCGGGCCGGGCCTGAACTAACATATTATTCGGATCGAATGGAAGCCGAGATTAGAATTAGAGGTTCTGGTTACACGCTGAAGTTTTATACATAAGAGTACAGGAAAAGTTGTCCGTGCACAACTTTGTCTACAATCTGGCACAAAAAAAAGTGCTTCAGCAATAAAGTGATAATCACAAAAATGTCCCTCTAAATTTAGTGTGCAGTGCAATCATCTTGAACATACACGATAACAATTTTAAACAAAATAAAAAGCGGGATGCGACATTATTCAAATTTTAATACATTCTAAATTTGCAATTTCAAAGTGCGATTGAAGAGTATAAGCGATTGCTTCCGGTCATTTCCTTGCCAGTTGGCCGCAGGGCTACGCTAGGCTACGCTAGCGGAGGGTCACCTGTATCTGTGATGATTCGAGTCGGATCAGCTGATTTGGAAGGGAAATGCCCTGCCCCGTGGTAACGTCAGCGAGTGCATCGCTCGGGACGGGCCGGGCCGGGCCGGAGCAGAGTCTCCTCCAAGATCGATGGAGGGGAGGGGAGGGGCTGCCACTCTGCTCGTTTGGTCTACACGATACTTTGGGGCGTCCAATGAACACATTGAGTTGAGGACCCCTCGGCCCTCGGGCTTCCCTACCCCGCAACAAGTTCACAAGCTGCTCTTCCAAGATAGCGATCTACTCGACAGCGATACGAGCAATCAACTCAACGTGTTGCTAATAACCGCAACATTGCAATAACTACTCATTTGCAGTAGGTGCTGGCCAAATAGCTGACACTCGGCGACGTGATAACATCGATCATACGATTGAAGTGAAGCAAGTACACGCCTCTCGTTCGAAAAATATCACCCTTCGATCCTGAATGTGGCACTTAACACGATTGTTTTTATCATGATACCTCTAGTGCCGATATTCTGCAAGTATCTTGCACTCCTTGCTAAGAGATTAAACAACACTACCCGCGCACGCTGCTAGCCACATCAAGCTCAAGTCTTGAGCACTGAGCGAAGTTCGAGCAAGGTAAACAATAAAAACTAGGTTGCCGGTGTTCGAACCGAGGGCAACAGACATCCATTGACATCATACAGAAAGCTTGCTTCATTGCTTCAAGAAGGACGTGAAAATTACATAGGTTACAGTTGGTACCTGACGCTTAAGATTTCAGTATATCGGTGTTAAACTTTTACAACCCGCTCGGCCAAAGATACAGTCCCAGCAAAGGGCTCTATTCAAAGAGCTATACCAAATCAAACAGCAGCAACAGGTGCGCCAATCAGACAAAGTCCCGTCCCGAGACACACACCCCAGCCCCAGCCGGTGGCGCAACCTCCAAGGAAGTGGCGGTGGAGCCCAGGGCTGCTCGGCTCGGCTCGGATGGAGCACGGCCAGTTGGAGAAAGCAAGAGGAAAGGTTTGGTGCCACCATGGCGCCGCCAGAAGCCAGCCGCCGTAAGACGACGCAACAAGGACACGGAGCGCTAGTGCTGTCGACACGTCGCGGAACACACATTCCAGACACGACGACGTAGGTCCCTGGGCGCCCCTTGACCACTGCAAGCCGCACTGGGTAGCCCTAGCGCAGCCCTAGCACCGAGCTCAGCGTAGCCCTAGCACAGCCCTAGCACCGAGCTCAGCTCAGCACAGCCCTAGCACCGAGCTCAGCTCAGCACAGCCCTAGCACCGAGCTCAGCTCAGCACAGCCCTAGCACAGCCCTAGCAGCGAGCTCAGCTCAGCACAGCACTAGCACAGCCCTAGAACCGAGCTCAGCACAGCCCTAGCACAGCCCTAACACCGAGCTCAGCACAGCCCTAGCACCGAGCTCAGCTCAGCACAGCCCTAGCACAGCCCTAGCACAGCCCTAGCACCGAGCTCAGCACAGCCCTCGCACAGCCCTAGCACATCCGGCCTGGTGACCGGTTCCCGGGGGTTGAACTGCAATGAATCCCTCCCCGGATGAAACGCAAAGAGCCAAACTTCAACATCAACCTGAGAATGTAGGTGAGCAACTGGGCAGGCGCAGGCGGGGCGTGCGCGGAGCAAACGGGACTGCGGCCACCCGCTAGTTCACCATCGTCTTCATTCCGCCACCTTCCCTTTCTGCGAGTGCAGGCCAGGCTCCACAAGACGCGATGCTGCGCGACTGACTGGTCCATGGAGGGTAAAGGAGGGAGGGAGGGGGGCAGCGAGCTCCTAACCGGTGGGCAAACAATGGCAGCGCCGCAGAGCCATTCATTCGGGGAACTGAGCGGTTCATTCATTTCAAATGAGAGCCAAGAGACACCCATTCATGACCGGGCGACAACAAACAGCAGCCGCGAGGTCAAAGGTCACCCACCGCATCTCGTCCGCTCCCAACGAGCCATAGAAGAGCTGCGGCGCGCGACCCAGTCAGCTGCCATGTGGGCCAGGAGTGTCTCCTGTCTCCGACCCG
This sequence comes from Aptinothrips rufus, assembly GCA_902196195.1. Lineage (NCBI taxonomy): Eukaryota > Metazoa > Arthropoda > Insecta > Thysanoptera > Thripidae > Aptinothrips > Aptinothrips rufus. The sequence continues at coordinate 2,613 of CABIKL010000339.1, forward strand.
CTACGCCCCGCCCCGCCCCGACCAGCGTCGCGGCGCTCAGCCGATGAGTCATATCGCCGTTCCGGAGCTCCGTCACTTCGCGTTACTTCTCGTCACGTCACGCGGATCTGTCGCTCAGCGAGGGGAGGGGAGGGGACGGGAGGGGAGAACCTGCATTCCACCGCCTGGAGCAGCTAATGATAAGGGGATGCTAGGCGAGGCGCCCCGGCAGACCTGACATGTGGCAACACCGCGCGGAGCCATACAGCCCACCACCCCGCTTGATCCGGCCCTGGCAACAAGAATCGCTACCGGCCTGACTACTAGACTGAAGACCGCCAGCCTGTTAGCGTGGCTACCAGCCTGGCTACCAGCCTGACTACCAGCCTGACTAGACCCTTACTACAGCCTAACTACCGGCCTGACTACATCGTTGCTACCGGCCCGCTATCAACAGGTGATTCCTCCCCACCGGTGGCCTGCGGTGGGGTTATCGCCCACATCGATGCTGGGGAACCCCCCCGAGTAAAGCTCCGCCCGCCGGGCTCCACGAACTCGATGGGGGGTGGGGGTAGGGTGGGGAGTAGATTAACACGCCCGCCGTGGATACAAAACGCTGCGCGGAAAGGCAACAAATTTTAAAAGAATATTTGCATCCCTCGCTGTAATCCGCCGCTGCATCCCCCTCACCCCCACCCTCAGGGGCTACACTGGCCGGCAATCGCAAGGCCCGAAGCCAGGCCCAGGCACGTACATTTGAGGGTAAAAATAAACATCAGTACAATGCCCGGCGGCACGGCACGGCACGGCACGAGGTGAGAGAGCAAAATGTTTGCCGTCAAAGCAAGAAAGTACCTTGCTTTTGTCAAAGCATTAGAGCGCCTGTTCGGGCATTCACAGAAGAAGAAAAAAACAGAAGCTAAATTATAGGAAAACCCAACAGAAAAAGCAGGAGTAACAACATATTTTAGGAGGACATTTTCAGACTCATTTCAAAATCATAAGTAAGCTGTGAAACGGGTTTTGGAGTAAGTCTCAACTGACTTTGAAACATCTTTTACCCATGCTTTCCGGGTTGGATTACTACAGAAACTGGACTATGGTTTCCCTGTGGTCCCGTGCGGGTTAGGCCGGGTTAGGCCGGTATTGGTCAGGAGGCTAGGTAGTTAAATGGACCCCAGCTTATCGAGGCGGGGGAGGCCGCCGCAAACCACGACGCGTCGACCCCGCGCGACCTCCTAATTAGGACGTCACTCCACTCCCCGCGTCAGAGAGCAGAGCGACAGCAGTAGTGCGACACAACATCGGCACTCGTCTGTTTCTTCACTCCTGGCTAAGGGGATGTCCATAAATAACGTAAGGCTCTTAAGGGGGGGGGGGAAGGGGTCCGAGCCTGCCTTATGATCCTATACCGAAAGCATGGTGATGTTAGGTTATTCGCCTTACGAAAGGGAAAAGGGGGGGGGGTCAAAAAGGACCCAATTTTGTCTTACGTAATTCATGGCCGACCCCTAATGCAATGGATCCGGCCGGCTGCAGTGGGACTGAGAGTGCGGTCCTCTCGAGGGTCCTCTCCACTGCAGCCGCCGCGAGTTCAATTTCAAATCGGGCCTCGACCATCACATGTTTCTCGGGCCGCGAGGAAACGAGCAGAGAAAGCCGCAATTAATTAGAGGGCCGTGCGCCTCGCCTCGCCTCGCTCTGCCACCAGGCGTCGCGTGACAGCTCCGTGACGTGACGTGACGAGACGTGACGGCCACCAGTGGCTAGGAGGGCCCGGCCCGGCGTTACGGCTGACCTTTCAAAGAAGCGGCGCTGCTCGGCAGGGCGCCCCGTCCAGTTCACATCACCAGGCGCCCCGCCAGGCCTCGGGCAGCCTCGGGCCAGGCTAGCCTACCCCGGCTTCAAAACGAGTGTTTGGGTAAGAAGGTGAGGTACCGCAGGTACCGCCATCACCAACAGGTGGCCAGAATCAGGACTGCATAGCCAGCAAAACTCACTTCTTGAATTCAAAACAAAAGTCCATTCAAAGGCGAAAGGTTTGAGGAACCAAGTCGAATCGTAGGCTTGTTCCCTGCGAATAGACGTTGGAACGGCGACGCAGACGGCAGCTCGGGGGAAAAATTCCTTCGAATCGACTAGTCCCATCATGGAGCCAGGGCTCCATGGTCCCTTGAACCTTCGAGAATTCCTTCGATTTGTTGGTTCGAGTTCGAGTCCGCCGCGACGCGTTGCCCTGGCCCCTGCCCTGGCCTGCCCTTCAGATTCAGAACGCGACGCGACGAGTCCGGGCTCCTCAGAGTGACAGCCGCCGTCGGAAGAACAAGAATGTGCAGCGTGCCGATAAATAAAACACGAGGATCCGTAGCGATGCGATGCGTATCTGACCCAGCCGAGTCTCGTCTCCCTCCGCGACACGCCGCGGAGCAGCCGAGAACACGCGTCCAAAGCACGCGCCTAGAGCACGCACGCGTAAGCCGCCACTTCGAGATGGGGCACACGAGAAGTAAATAAGGGACACCCCTCTTGAGGAACACGGGAGAAGTAAGCCAACAGAGTTCGTGCCTCTACCGCACACGTGACTTCGGAACAGGGGTGCAGGCTAGAAAGAGACGGGGAGATGCGGGACCTGCGGGCCAGAGAGAGACAGGACTCCAAATAGTGACTCGTGTCCCACGGCTGATGCAAGGATATCTATGCGAGACGAGCCAATAGCACACACTGGTACTAATCATCGCCAAAACAATCCGCAGCCGCCATATCTTATGCTACAGAGACTTTCGAAGCCCTTCAAACGGTGTTCAGTCCAAGATGGCGGAAGGCCCATGATCAGACTCTTAGAACGATGACAGTAATCCTGGCCGGTAGCGAGCAGACCAGGGGTCGAAGGTGGCGTGGCGGGGCGTGGCGGGGCGTGGCGGGGCGTGGCGGGGCGGCCTTGACGGACACGGACACCCTGCCCATGGGACAGTGGTACTGAACCTTTTTGGCCCCACAATATCAGTCCATGGACCGGCTCGGACTCACTAAGGTGTCAGGCCAATCACCAACGCCGACCATGTCATGCCGCGACCCGCCGCTGACCCGCCAGTCGACTGAATATAATTCGTGTTCATACCGCCATAGTATAGAACATTCGGGTATTTCCCGGCAAACGACCCTCTAAAGGTCTCCTCTGATGATCGACGAAGCTTTCATCTTGAACCTCTGCCATAATTTTAATTTGTGTCTATCAACTTCTGAACACTTTAAAGCAAATGCCTGTATTTTACTGTCCAAGGCAAAAACGTAATCTGGAAATTCAGACATAGGAGGATGACTCCATGCGTTTCCATATGGGCTCATCCCTCTGTGCTTGAATTTCAGGGAATAGTTTTCACAGTGTTAGCAAGGTACATTGGAAGAACAGCATGAAAAAAGAGCAAGTGATAAAATGATCATTCAAATCAAAATAATAAATAGTAAATGATAGAGCAAGGAATTCAATATTTGTAACATTAAAATACTGAATACATGTGCAGGTGATCATCACTGCAAAACCAAGTTGCTTCAAAAAGAAAAATTAACTCGACTAATTTCACAAACAGGAAATTGAAGAGTTCCATATTCAAAGGGAAGTCACTCTTATAGTAATATAGTTCACTAAATAAATGTATAGAACGAATTTTTTTCAGAATTAAAGCTTTTGAGGCAAAAGAAACGAGGATGATGTTGGACTAATAAGAAGAGTAGATTTCTCCTGAACGCATTGGAAATTTATGTACTCATAGGCTCAGAATCCTGTGTGAGTGAGAGAGAGAGAGCGATAGAGAAAGAGAGAAAGCATAATCCTACAAAACTACCAGAAGGCTCAATCAGGAAGGCATTAAACAAGGAAAAACTTAACCTCTTCAGTTTACCACAATTCAGCCATGTTGAGGGTAATCCAATCCACTGCTCTCCATCGTTGATGTTGTTTATCCCATTGAGGTATCCAAAGAAGGCATCCAGAAGACACAACGTCACTTAAATCACTGCACTTCTAAACACTTTCACAAGTATAGAAAATCACTTGTCTTTTAACTACATAAAAATGGTAAGTTTTCTTAAAGCCACTCTGTTATCACTACACAAATGTGCACACAAGAAATCACTAAGTTTCACTTCACTTAAGACTGCAGCTGAATTCAAGGTTATCCTTTAATGCTGAAACACTGTAGAAATCGATGTGAAGGGCGATGTTGAGGAAAAGCACTACATAGCAAACTATTGCAAGAACTTTTTTTTCTTTTTTCTCAATTTGTAATGCCTCTTCTCTTCCCGGCTATCATATTAAAAGAGGAGGGCAGAGACATTTTACCTGAGCATACAAGCCACACTCATTACTCACGACACCAATTCTCTAAAAAAAAAATAATGTAAGTTTGAAGAGCTTAAAAATGTCACAACATGTTGACATAGTTTTCTTTAAATAATTTCAAAGAAACAGAAAGTAATAATTCTAGACAATAGATTTTTGACAGGATTCCAAATTTAGAAGTCTTAATGGGTTGACCGGTACTGCAAAATTATAATAATTACTTTAAAGGAAGCCCATAATTAAATGGGCTTTTATTAAAAACTAGTTCATACAGTCATTTGGTAGACTACAAACCAAAGAAAGCCAAGGAATGTCAACTAAGCAGTTAACCTAGATATGACATGAGACAAGACAATCTCTCAAAAGAAACATTCCGCACGATTACACAAAAAAAATAGGCAGAGAAACAGTAAGAAAACAATGGTGGGGTCAAGAAGTATTTTTAAATTTTCTCACAGAAGTAATTTGATACATAGATGAATATTGACACAAAAATACAGTGTGCAGTAAGCTAGGTCACATTCAGTACCCAATATGGCACATATGAACAAAAAGTCAAGTAACACAACACGTCTTAGGTATATGAGAGAAAGTAAAAAATCGGATTTAATTGAATTCTCAATATGATTGTAAAGTGGATAACTGATAAGATACATAATTTTGAAAAAATCTTCACCTTACGCACAGCCACAGACAAGTTCATAAGAGACTTGACGGAGATATTTGCAAAAACACCAGAGAAATACATTGGCATAAAAAGCAAAGAAAATGTAACCCGGTCGGATAGTACAGTGATATTGTCACTTAATCAAAGCTAACGGAAAATTTCGGTCAAATTTTGAACATACGATTCTGCTAGAGGTTGAGACATGACGGAACAACTTGACATAACAGTTCTTTTACAGTTCGCACAGCAAAATTTTGGCATTTTTTGGATTAACAATTTATCAGGGTACCCTATATTAACAATAATAAGAGAAATTAATGGGATTTTGCAAGATATCAATCACGCGAACGTAATTTCTGTTCGGCCTGTTGACGTGGCGAGCTGTATTATTGGATTTATCTCAATCACCAGTAACAATACAGTATTTTTTTCATCACCAACAGAATGAATTCAGATTCGCTTACACTAGAAAATTATCAGTAACGTGTTATCATAGTCCACAATGACTTGATAAATGTAAAATATGGCGACACTAAAATAAACGTTGAAGTACTGCTCCGCAACTTTCATTGTTTACGGCCCAAGGTCTTCATTTGAGAGGGTACTTACCGCATTTTTAAGGTGCTCTTCTATTGCTCTAAATGCTGAGTCTGTGAGTTTCACAAAAATTAATGATTTATCCTGATAACTAGATTCTTGAGATGACAACCCATACTTTACACCTGCCACCAGCGCAGCCATTTCTGTCTAACTTGACGCTTGGACTCCGAGAACAGCTGACGTCTGGTTATCAGATCAGCTCATATCAAGAAAACTTATTCGCTACGGCCATATTTGGATATTTTCCCTCTAATTTAAAATAAAAATATTTATTGGGCCAGTTTAGAGACGAAACATACCCGAAAGAACAAAAAGATAATAAATAGAAATGTTGCGGAGTTCTACTGACTAAAACTTCTTTTTGGCCTGATTTTGGCGGGACGGTTTGAAATGAGCGCAAATCCTAAAAAAATTTGTGTCCTCAATCGAGTCTATGTCCATTCCTAGCCCCCTGTTGGCGTCGAAGAGCACTAATAACATACAAAAGCTTTTATTTTCACTGTAAAAATTAATATAACAAATTTCTTTGTCCTGTTTAGAAAAATTGGATGTGGAAGATCGTGGCCGCTCTCATGGTTCCGTAGAGAAGTAAAGAAGAAGAATACAAAAACACATGTTTTTCTTCTGCTAGCGGGCGCAAGCGGTTTTACAATGGAAGGGCCAAAAGCAGAAACGGTAAAGTGAATTAATTCGCTAATTGTTTCAGCGATGAACTTAGATTTTTTGATTAGATCGTTTATAGTGTGCGCATTAAGTGTTTTCTATTGTTTGCGCTTTTCCTATTTCACTGCCACCTCTTCTTTGTTAAATTTACCCAATTAAAGGCACCGGTGGACTCTGAGGTCTTTCAAAACATTAACCCTGATTTGAATACCTTTCATAAGCTACAGAAAGACCTACTTTTGTCTAAATCTGTTATGCAATTTGAGCGTATGGACTGATAGGCTTTAACTGTTATTTGAGGTATAAAAAAAATATTTCGCACATAACCTATGCACTTTCATTTTTGAATTCCAGACTCAATTAATCTACAGTTTGGAGGAATACTTCAAAAGTTTTTAAGTAAATGAAATCCCAAAATTTGTCTTAGTCTTGTTTCGGAATCATTTTAAAACGGTCCAACTAGAAGCTCACTGTCCCTAACAGCCACCAGGCATTACACTCACGATGCTAAGTAGATGATTTTATTTAGTTTTTATTACTTCTACTCATAGTTAAACCCTCTCCTACGAAAGTTTTCAACTTGGCTTCTTTAAAATACTTTTATTGCCTCAAAGTTTGCAGGACAATTTCTTGAAGTTTTGTATTGTTCCAGGTCATAAAATTGAAAGAGAAAGGTAATGCTTGTGTACGGGAAGAAAAATATGAGGAAGCAGTATTTCATTACAGCCATGCCCTCAAAATAGACCCACTCAATTATTCTATTTATAGCAATAGGTCTCTTGCATTTTTGAAAATGCAACAGTACTATTTCTCTCTCAATGATGCATTACAGACCATAAAAATTGCACCAGACTGGGCAAAGGTGAGCATGTTGTGACTGCTTGTACATTTAGAAGATGTTGTCTAGTAAAGCTATGCGCAAACTGAGTGGCTAAGATTCTTGATGTTTTCAGGGCTATTTTCGAAAGGGTGAGGTTGAGTTTGCTACGTTTCACTTTTCGGAGGCTCTTTCTTCTTATGGCAAAGCCTTGGCAAGGCAGAGAGATGATCCCAACATACGTCATGCACTAACGAAAACCACACAAGGCTGGTTAAGAGATAGAAGAGGTATCACACCATCATTAAATGCTTGCTGATTTGTTGAAGTTTTGTACATAACTAAAGGAAAATATTAAAACATTTCACCGACCAAAATGTGATTTTTGCAGCTGATGAGCAAATACCTTGGCTTGGTGCTGGAGTTGGGATAATTATAGGAGTAATAGTTGTTATCTCAGATCAAACCATTGCTCCCAAACCAACATTAACAGTAAGTGTGTTTTTTTGTATTCGAAGAAAAGTTACTTCTTAAAATTAATTTTTAGAAACGTGCAGTTAATGTTCGCTTTTTCTCTGCAGCACCCTATTGTCATGGCCCTTCTGACAATATCTATAGCACTGGTTGGTTATGGTATTGCCAAGGGTATCCGGTATTACACTAAGTGTCAGAGGAAGTCTTTACTTGAACCTCCCATCGATTTGTTTCCAGGTTGGTGCACAATTGCATTTATCTATTAAGTATTGCTTGCTTTCCTTCTTTTCCTTACAGAATTTTGGAATAGTCTTTAATGTCTGCTTTCACTTACAGAAGACACAAAATTACCTCAGTCTCAAGATGGTGATGAAGAAGAGGGTGCTGGTCAGCACAAGGAAAGGACACCTCGTTACACAAAGGCCCAAGCAAGGCAAAGATTCAAGAAAGGGAAGACCTGATATAGAGATCACATTTGGTAGGAAAATATTAGAAGAAAGGTGCTTGGGAACATTTCTCTATCTGTAATTTAGAATGTGATGCAAAAGATGACGAGTTTTACACTTTTCTCAATTTTGTATGGTCCTTTGAAATTTTTTCACTGCCAGATAGATACGTCAGTTGATCAGAAGACTTAAAACAATTCAGTGAGAAATGCCCCAGAAAGGTTCAAAACAGAGTCAGAGCAATATCAAAAGGGTAAAATCAATGTTGTTTCATTATAGTATCTGACTGGATAAATCTGTTACATGTTCTTTAAAAAAAATTGACTCTTTACTCTCATATGTAACCTTCATAAAACATGTTGCTGACAGTCAAAATTTCATTGTTTTTCGTTTTGGTAATCATGTGATGCCACCTTTACATTTGAGTATTCTTTTCGTAAGTATATTATTTAGGTGTAGCTTAGTAGTTATCAAACTGAATTTTGAAGAGGCTTGTCTTGAGCATACTATTTTGTTTTGCTCAAATGCAAGCACGTATCCAGGGGTGGGTCACACAGGTCGCACAGGTCATGACCCTCCCCCCCAAAGGATCCTGGCGCCCGAAAGGTAGGCAACGCGCACGCTTTCAGCTTGTAAGTAGGCAAAATGAGTAACCAAATCCTGGATACGCGCCTGCTCAAATGTACCTTCTTTTGTTGTCTTTTCATTTGATAACATACAATTTGTATGTATCAAAGAATGCTTGCTGTCATCACACTCATGACAAATCATTTACCTGTAAGCTTAGGTGGTTCTAAAGATCAATCATTTTTTGCACCTTATTATTGTCAGCAAAGAAGATTTTGTTTGATTTTTGATCAGCTCTTTGAGAAAGTTGAAATTTTTGTCTGGCTTTGGACATTTTTTATTTTAGAAGATCAAACATGAACTGTGTTTTGGTTTTCTATGGTTTTCCTGTTAACATACAATCTTCCAGAGCTGATAATAATTATATTTCCATGCATTTTTCTTCATTTGGATTTATGTAATGTGGTTATGCCTTCTCATCAGGCAAAGACTACTAAAGCTGACTTGCAATGAAAAGATACAATAAGACAGCAGTAACATTATTCTCATAGGTCATGGTTGGTCATTTGGTTTTAAAATGTTTACTATCTATCCACTTAAAACGCAAGAGCACAGGAAAAACCACTGCTTTTTCTTACTCAATATGCCGTCCAAGTTTAAAATAAAGTTTCTGAAGTTTTGGGACACATTTTACTCATTGAACAATAAGTCTAATACACTTACTCAAGGATTTGCTGTCTTCACATTATTCAGAACCAATGTAGTACTGTTGAGGTACTCATAAGTATTTTTGTAGGATGAGTCTTATTTAAAAAGAAGCAGCTGTTCCTTCATTTGTAAAAGATCATAGCTGGAATATATGTATCCCGTGCTATTAAAAGTCCCACATATCTCCTTGCCTCCAGCTAACTATTCTCGTGATTCATATAAATTTGTATCAGCTGGCAATTTGTATCCCACTTCCACTCAAGCAATGCTTTTTAAACTTGTATCACAATGTCATTCATTACTTTGAGTGACACAAAATTTAGTCATAAAATTTTAATTGAATTTTCTTTGTTACATTTATGTTATACTCTCTGCTCCTGTACGAGTTTAGTTTGCTTTCCGCATTTATTTTTGTCCCCTTTTATTCTCTTATTTTCTGGAAGAGCTTTACTTTAGACTAGCCAGAATTATCAATATGTTATTTTAATTACATGTTACATGTTACATATCGAACCACTGTAAGTAAATGTTTGTTGTGATAAACTGATTGAAAAGAAGATGTCAAGGTAATACTGTCCAGATTCTTTCAGTCTCGACGTTTGGGTCAAATTAGTGAACTTTCCATGTTTATTTCTTTGTAATATCATTCAAAACAGCTCAAAAATTTGTTGCCTGAATTGTTTTGTGCCATGTTTTCTTACAATTTATCAGTGATTTAGCTTTCAGGAAGTAATGTACATGAAAGAAAAAGGTTTAGAAGACAACTCTTCTTAAAATGTTTTTGCTTACAGTGTGACATGATTTTTTCGCTTTCAGATATCTAGTCATGATTGTCACCTTTCAATTTGATGCACTTGGTTCTTTAACCCTCCAATTTGCAGGGTTCATATAGAAGATTTGTATTTTGAAGGCTTCTTTGAACAGGATGTTGTTTTATACTTTGTAAATTTTGGTCTCTGTGTTTGGCAGAGTTAGTAGTGTTTTCTAAACTTTCTTAGTCTACTTTGGCTGAGAGCATAGGATCAGATTCTCTCTTATGATTTCGCTCTAACCATGTGTTAATGGCATCCATTATGGCTTAAAATGAATGTGAAAAAGCAGACACAATGCTTAACTATATATTATTTTTATGTCATGGGAAATAAAGACTGCATATTCCAAACATGTTTCCATTATTTATAAAACCATCTGCTTTGTCATTCAGAGTTGCATTGAACTCTTAGAGAAGGTACTGTACAGTGGCACCTCACACTGATTCCAAAAAAAGTTGTATTATTACCCTCCTACAGACGATAGATTTCTGATGAGCCAAGGTGACTGGTTCATTTTTTTATTTTTATTTTATTTTTTTATCTAATCAAAATGTTTTGCTGCAGACCTCAGGGAAAACAAGAAAATCCTCCCAGTTTTCAAAAAAAAAATAAAAAAAAATAGAAGAAAATAAATTCTAACACATCTCAAAACTTAATGGGTTTAGTTCTCTTGTTCACCGACACATGTCAAATTTGCCCCCTTACTCATTCGGTCGATGAGTGCTGCCAACATACCAGCAATGGCCAAATTATATTTTTAATATTCTGGCTCTAACTACCCTTTATTAATTTAAGAAAAAGGCAAAGCTTAAGCTCGTGAAGATATGCTAATTTAATTTTGTGTCTTATGTAAAATAGTTTCCTTGTCTCAAGAGAAATAGTGAAATTTTTTGCCGTTTTCGTTGTTGCAATCCTGTTCGTCCAAAGTATAATAATATACTTGTCTGCTTTTTTTCATTTTTGCTCCATTTCGTAGAATTTTCTCCAAATCAATGAAGCTTTTGACAGTCAACGCAGCAAGTTTGCTTCTTTAACAGAAACATTATTGAGCAGAACTGGTACGAGTGTTTTTTTGTATGTGTCAAGGATGGTTTATTCTTGTTTGATCAACATTGATATTACTTGTTTTTAGGTTAGGTATGTTCGGGAATATTTTTCTTAGTATTTATTTGACAGACACACAGCTGTAATTTTCAAACTTCAAAGTATCAGCCTTCTATCAGTTGAACTTCTTTTGAAATACATGATCCGTCAATTTCGCGTTCGCAGGCGCTGCCAAGCTAGAATTGTAAATGATAGAGATAATCAGTCAACATTGAAAAAATGTATAGTGTTGTTTTCTACATCTTACATTACTTCCATGACTTCAGATTGAAAACATTTTTCTCTTCTTCTTTCATGTTTGTAAGATTTTATTCTTGAAAGCTGTTATATGAATGTCACACCATTTATAAAATATGCGAGTCACAGGTTGCTTGTGATTTGAAATTCTGATGTGGAATCGTTCTCATTCTAATGTGACTCCGCTTATTTGCAGGCACTAAAACTTCACCGTATGCTAGGATGGTGCAGACCAATCCTATGCACCAGAGCGATCAGAAGTGACTATCTCATCAGCAATTCATCAAGAAACGTTCAAACATTATTCTCAACAATGGATTCAATGCCAGGCTCACCTGGTGGATCTTCAAGACTTGAAGCAAAGCTACTCAGTGAGGCAAGTGTTATGGTTCCCAACCTGACTGAGGATCGACACAAAGGACAAGCAGGAAGAATTGGTGTCATAGGTGGTTCAATGGAATACTCAGGAGCGCCTTATTTTGCAGCTATCAGTGCACTAAAAGTGGGATGTGATCTGTCACATGTGTTTTGTTGTAAAGAAGCAGGACCTGTTATCAAATCTTATAGTCCTGAGTTGATTGTTCATCCTGTGTTAGATCTTGACAATGCTATTTCTTACATAAAACCAGTCCTATCTCGTCTACACGTGCTTGTTATTGGGCCTGGCTTAGGAAGAGACCCTAAGGTCTTACATACTGTAGCCTGCATTATAGATCATTGCCGCCACAACACTGTGGATCAGAAGAAACCTCTTGTGATTGATGCAGATGGCCTCCATTTAATCACAGAGCAGCCAGACCTTGTTGTAGACTATCCAGGCGGACTTGTTCTCACACCAAATGCTGTTGAGTTCACTCGACTTGCCAGTTCAATTCTACGAGAGTCATGGTCACCTGCTCCTGAGTCAAAAGCTGATAACCTTATGGCCTTAGCAAGTTGTTTGGGCCCCAGAACAGTTATAGTACTGAAAGGTTCACAAGATCTAGTAGCGAGTCCTCACCACATCCTCCCTGCAACAGGGGCAGGCTCAGGTAGAAGATGTGGTGGACAAGGGGACCTTCTCTCAGGAAGCCTTGGAACATTCCTCTGTTGGGCCCTAGTAGCGGGAAGGGATGTGGAGTGCAAGATTTTCCCAGAAATGACTTCTCAGAGAATGGTAGTCGCCGCTTATGGTGCTTGCAGACTTACTAAAGAATGTAACAGGCGAGCATTTAGTATTCATGGCCGTAGTATGCTCGTGACGGATATGATAGATCAAATCCACAACTCTTTTGAAGCGTTATTTGGTCAATGACCCGAACTTGCCTGCTGCACAAGCAGCAGTTATTACTATAGGAGATGCTCGATGCTCTGAAAAACATTGTGTTCAAATGAAAAATTTTAGCATATTGAATCCTTGACCATAATTCAACAAATATTTTAGTCCCTGTTATGCCTTATGTGGAATGTCTTCTCCTTGCAACGTTTCACCTTGTTTTATGTTGTATTTAAACAGAATTTTTTTAAACTTTTGTTTTGAATTTTTCTGAAGACTTTTATCTTTCTTTGATAGTTTTGGCAAAGTGGTTAACAGCAGACAGTAGATCTGAAAAGAAACTTTGAAAAAGTTAGAAACATGGCTTATTTCTCTATTCGTAATTTTAAGAAATTTCATAGAACAGAGTTTTGGATTTCTGAACTTTTCTGTTTGTGTTTTTTTAATCCAATTTTTACATTTAAAATGCCAAAGCTATTTAAGTGATTGCTATATTTAATTCATGTGAAAGTATCTTTGTTTTCTGTTCCTTTGATACCAGTAGGAATTCAACTCAAAATCTTATCTTTTTCAAGATTTTGCGTTACCAAAGCTACATATTTTTAAAAACATTATTTTTCTCGCCTCTCTCTTACTGATCTTTCGTCGAAATTTTTCTATTGAACTTTCAACAGTTTGACTGGTTTCAACGCATTTATCAAACTATCAAATTACTTCATCACTTCCATGACATGGCTAGAACTAAGAGACTACATCATTATCATGTCAAAACGCTTATCCCCAGTTGATGGTGTTGATGTCAGAGTTGTTGCAACTGCAGTTAAGGGGTGCTTGCTGGAAGCTTGTGGACCTGATAGACTAGAAATACATTTGTGATTGAATTCATAAATTGGGGCATTCGGGGTATTAGTTTGCCATTTGCAATTGATTATTAGATTGTTAAGAGAAGCAGTGCGTTTCTTTTTCTTTATAATTTTACAAATGCTAATTTTAAATATTGCACTGCCAACATAAACCCATGTAAATTTTTTATGAGACTTCACTCAATTGCAATAGTGGTAATCTACAGGGTAAGGGGTAGATAAAAATTAAGTTTGAATGTTGGCAATTTTCTTGTAGAGACTAATGTTAAAGCCAACGAAATTAAAAAAAAAAAAAGAAGCAAAAAACTTCCTAGTTGTACTGCTTGTGGTGGACTTAAAGAATATTTTTTTTGTAGGGAATCACTATCATGATGTTTAACACAGTGTATGTTCATGATAGGTGATACCTATCACTCATTCCTCACAAATGGCACCATATTTTCCTTCTTTTGTACATTGTTGTAATTACCAATTTGAGTAGTGTAGATGTGTCTCAGGAAGCTTGAGTTAAAACCTAAAGGTAAACTATTCATGAGCATCAAAACCATATTCACATTAGTTTTCTTCGTCTTCTTCAAAAAAAAAAAAAATCAATGTGCTTCCATCATTTATTCTCCTTTTATCATTGGGAGTTTCAAGATTTGTGTCAGTTTCAATCCAAACAGTAAATCATACTCTTTTCATTATTTGTATCAAAGTAACAAATTGTCTGCTTGTGTGATTAAAAGCTACTTGTTACATGCATTTTTTTTCTTTTCAAACAAGGAATTTGAAAAGTCAATTTACTTTGGATGTATTAGATATATGAGGACAGGGTTGTTTCCCCGTTCTGGAGACCTGCATGAAAAGTATGTCAACACAATTAGTTATTTTCTTTATATGGTGCTATTTTTGAGCTGAGTTTAAAGCTCAAGTCAATAAGTCTGGAAGCTTCTTTGCACTTTTGGGTGGGTTGCTTAGGCTATCATCATTGTGAGTGTCTTTGTTTCTTTACTTTTTTTCGCCTAGCATCTATCTCTCGAAATGTCAGTTTTAATGTAAAGGCTCTTTTCATTTATATATGTATTGCTATGATTTTCTTATTTCTATATTTGGAAAGATTTTCAAAATCTATTAACAAAAAAAAGTTTAAAAAAATTACATGACTCATGAATAGTAGGAAGTCTTGTCTGTCGTCCTCTTTCCTGCCACAGTGCTGTATTGCTGGAGCTTTGTTTAAGTGTTTATCTTATTCAGTGGGAATATCACCTACATCACTATGCCGTATTACTGTCAGATCCAGTGCTTTATAAAACATTGGACCGTGACCAGAGTTAAGCGTACTTACCTTGTGCATTTTCTACGGAATAGTTGAACAGTTGTGTGTGACGTTCTTTTTTCGTCTTTTCTCTCTAAGAATATACTTGTAAGTGACAAGTGTTTTGAATTGCTCAGATAAAGGCCATAGTGCAGGTTAGAGAAGTAAATGTGAACTATAGGTTGAGCATTTGTACAAATTTTAATGTAAATTTTCAGTAGTGATGTTCACTTAAATTCCTTTTTACTACAATTTTCAATCTTTATTTCTGTAGACTTTAATATTTGAGTGTTTTTTGAATTAGAGACACTGTTTATGCTGCCATGCTGGCCTCTTGTTAAACAGAAAAGAATCAGATTGCATCATCAATTTTCAGACCATAGCATTTAGACTCTAAGAGATCTATGGGAGCATATTGCTTTTCAGTAGCTGGCTTGTTGGAAGGCCTTTGTCACATACCGCTGAGCAGCATGTTCATGTGTTGATTAATTAAGAACTGTGTATGAAGTAGTTAGCTAAAATTTTGAAGTGGTTTAATATTATTAGCGAAATTTAATGCTATGCAGGGTGTTTACTTGATTTTGCATTTGGTATGAATATGGAGGCATTCCTGTAAGAAAGACATTGATTATGTGACTAATTATCACATATTATGACTGAGAGCAAGTTCAAACAAATCACATTTCAAGTGAGCATCATTTTCTCATGTGTATTTAACAGTAAGTATTTTTAAAGGGGAATTGAGCTTTCAAGTGCTTGTCTTAAAAGCTGTGGATTCTGGCCCAATATTTTTGAGACTGTTACCAAGCATTCACTCTCAATCATTCCTAAAGGCTCTGACGAACAGATTTCTTCTTACACTTACCCTCCATCAGTTGGTGGTTAGAATTGCTGTGAATTTCAAAATTTCCCATTTAGGTCTATGAGTGTAAAAAAGTAAAGCATTGTGTGAATTTCTACTGCCAGCTGTAGCAATTTTGTCACTTGGCCTTTCACAGCGCTGTTTAACGATAGGAGTGCATTTTTGTAAGTCTTATTGAGTCAAGGTAGTAGTAGTATTGAAAAACACGATGAATTTTTAGAAGCAGTTGCATTTAGATAATGGTGGTATAAGTTGAACTTATTTCATCCTATTTTCTGCATGAAAATTAGATTCCCATTTTCTTCATAATGATTTATCATAGACAATATTGCACAAACACATTTATTGTGATCAAAAGTCTACTAATGTGGAAAAAACACATGTGAACTGTTTTGGTTACGCATGTAAAGCCAATAGCCCTCAGAATGGAGCGAATTTTATAATTTTTGCACTTGCCGTATTAAAAAACATTGACTTCCCATTGAGATCTGCTTTAGTGTCAATCCTCCAATAATGAAACACTGATTGGGGGCTCTTTAAAATTGTTAGAGTAGACGATTCACTGTAGATCTCTTATCTTATTACACTGTGAGTGTTTTATCACTTTTGTACCGCTACTACTACCTTAAGTTTACATTGCAATTTTTGATTTTTGCCTAAGTTATGTCATCCAAAAGAAATGCTATGCGCACATTAGTGATGAAAGTGGTTGCTGGAGTTTTTCTGTGACTTGGTGAAAGATATTGTTCCTTCCACTGCAATATTTAATATGTTTGTTAATATTCTATTTGTATTGAATTTTCCAGAGAATTTATAGGGGGATGTGGGAATGTTAATAAAGTTTATGAGTCTTTTCAAAAGACAAAAATAAAAGCTATTTAAAAAATAAAAAATCTTTTACTGATTTAATTGGTATGGAGCGTGTCAAATGACCCTGACATATTCTTATACTTCTAGTCTTGTCAATTTGTTGTAATAGGTTTCGACAAACACTCATAAACTATAAATGTTTCCAGATATAAAATCAACAAAATTTCATCTGCTGTTCATATAAAGTTAAGTGAAAAGAACAAAAAAGTGGAAAACTAGATAATGAGCACATACATCTTTTACTCTACTTAACATACCACTATACTTTCAAGCAACGATAATTATTGACAGTTCTCCAAAATAGCACAGAACAGTACAATATTGTTCTTATTCAAGAATATATGAGCATACAAAACACTAATTTTTGACACTTTTTTTTGTTGCTTAATGTAATTATCAGTCCAAAGTACAGAGACAAAAGTTTGCAACAAACAACATTACTAAAAAAACACTGTATGAGAAATCAATCATTAATCAAGGAGAACCTTAAGAAGAGCTTGTAAAATGTTGCTTCTTATGTTTAAGGATTTCAACAGGAGTGAGATACAGTGTACTGTTACAAACTGGGCACTCATACGCTTTTGAATTTGCCTTTCGGGATGACGAGACTTCCTCTGTCTCGAGATTCCTTGTTGAAACACCTAAAAACGCCAAGAAGAAACAAAAAGAGAAAAATAAGAGTTGTTGAAAACCATGTTTTTGTGGATTCGAAACGTCTACTAGCCAGGAAGTATACCTGCAGATTCTGTTTTGCCGCATCCCAAGCGATGTTGTAATCTTTCAATAGGGCCTAAGGTAAGAGTTATCTCACACTTATCACAATGCCAGGGGCAGTTCAAGGCTGCTTCAGCGGCTTGAGATTCTGCATTTGTTTCTAATAAGCTGTAACAGGAAGCAAACATGACTTACATTATGAAACTCATCACGAAACAAAACATGAGCTCAGTCAAATAGATGAAAAGGCTCATTATTGAATACATGACTGGAATGACTTACCAGTCATATGTTATGCGTGTTGTGACTTGCATTCCTCCAAGGGAGGTATTTGGATAAGCAACAAAGTCTTCTTGAAATGGATTTGGAGAAATTTGAGCTTCATTGTAGCCACTGCCTGCATACATTACCTTCAAATCACCAGCCAATAATCTTTTAACGGAGTAGACAATATCTGTGCGCATGAAAAGTACGAGCTGCTCTGTTAGTTCTCTTTCTAGCTTGAAAGTTTCTTTCTCTACAGAAAAAATAGAACAAATACACGTGAAATTAACACAAAGAAGGTCACATTTTCAGCCTTTTTACTCTAAAATAAAAAATCTGACTAAGTTTACCTTCAAGTCGCATTTGAAGCAAGCTTTCCCATAGAAAATGAATGTTGGCCACTTTAATCAATAAAGTTTCTGCTGCCAATGCCAAAGGAAATTCTAATTGTAGCCATGAGTCACAAACTAATCTGTATTAAATTATATAACGATTAAAATTATGCTGATGATTGTCAAGAAACAATGAAAAAATAATGTTAATACCTGGAGAAGTTAAAATTAGTATGCACTTCTTGGCTGAAGAGAAGAAGGGTTTGAACAGCCGGCATACGCATAGTGTTCACCAAATAAGGTTTGGTAGTTTCAAGGAGCGTCCTTTGGATGAAGAGGAAATCAATTCAGCAAAAGTAAAAGTTTAATGTGATACATACATGGCTGTTCCCTATGAAAATAATTCTACTTACATGTAAGAAATCAGTTGATGCTTTGCAGAAAATGGCTGCTTACATTTTGCACCCTCTACACTGACTATATCTGAATCTTCAAGCTGTAGAATTTTTGGATTATTTCCAAAAACACTCATGGGATGGAGAGCAACGTAAGGCTTCTTCTGTGTATGAAATAGTTGTTCTGCAGAAGACTGAAAACAGTAATTTACAAGAGGTTGTGCTGTTAAGCAAGAATTTTATGCTTTTACTCAGTTTTAGCTTGGAAAATTTTGGCACGGAAAAAGGAAATCATGCAGTACCTTGCAGTAATTGAACTCATCTGCTATGGCAAACTGTGGATAAAGTCCACTGCAAAGAATAACTTTGAGCATGGTAAGATCTTTGTAGCTACATGCAGATGATCCTGTCAGAAGATTCTGGTTTGAAGGCGCAGAAATTTATTTTTTTTACGAGTCATATACAAAAAAAATCAAGTTTTTTTCACAACAAATGTTCAATCATTTGATTTACCTGCAGTTGACTTGTATCGTTACGTAACCGAAATTCTACATCTTTGATATCAACTCCTTGCTTTTCTTGCTCTTCTTCTCCACACACCTCAAATGGATCTACTTTTAACAATGTGCGTTTGCGAGGTGCAGCATTTTGGTACTCTCGTTTCATGGAGCGTAATAGCTTTAATTCACCATGTCTTAATGATCTCTCACTACTTGTCATTTTCTCATTTGGCTGTTCTAAATCCTTCAGAAGCCCACAGTCCTAGTGGAAAAAAATAAATTTAGAAAGCAATGTTTCAGTTAAAATCTCCTATAATAAGATAAAAGTAATAAATCTACTCACCTGAAGAAGATCTTTAAATTGAGCTCGCAGCTTTGTCATTTCATAAAATCTTTGTTCTTCCAAACCTCGTCTCTTGCACCAAATTCGAGTTCCTGATCTATCATTTCCTCTGCTATGATTTTTTTCCTCCAACCATTCTCTGAAGGCATTCAAAAGCGTAATTGGATCCCCATGGTCAGACTCAAGTGATTTCCTGGAATTCTAAATGAAAATTTAATAAGGATGATAAAATTTTAATTATTTTAAGCATAGAAAGTGTTGTCACGTTATTGTTTCTCCATCAGAATCCTCTGAGAGATATTAGAAACATCTTTACCTCACATTCCGGATCACGAAATGCTCTGTTAGTGAAAGGAGTCTGGACAGATAGTGCAGCAGCAAGAGAAAGCACAGGCTGAACTTGATGGAAAAGAGTTCCCATTATTAACATTTTACCAAGAGGAATGTCAACCGGTAGACGTGCCAACATTTTCCCCATACTTGTGAGCTTCTCAGAGGATGTTAAAGCACCCTGTGGAAAGAAAAATTGATAAAAATAACTAACTTATTACATTTGATTGAATTGCAGCACTTGATTTCCATTACTCACTTGCTGTTTCAAGGACTGAATTGAATTTTCTATACTTTCAATCGGAGGTGGCTCTATGAAAGGAAATTTTCGAGCATCTGGAAGGCCCATTGAAACCATTTGCAACAAAAGTGAGTCTAATGGGACTCTTTGCAATTCAGGAGTTGAATATTTTTCTAGAGCTTGGTATTCTTCCTCTGAATATAGCCGAAAACATACTCCTGGTCCTGTGCGGCCAGCTCTCCCTTTCCTTTGCTCTGCGCTTGCCTTACTTATCCAAAATTCCTTCAATCTTTGCATTTTGCTGACTGGATCATAACTCATTTCTTTTACCTTGCCTGAATCTGCCACAAAACGTATACCATCAATGGTGATTGATGTCTCAGCTATATTAGTTGATACTATACATTTTCTTGTACCATCTGGAGCATAATCAAAAACCTGAACAAAATAATGAAAATTGCCTTTGTGTCATCATGAGTCGGATCAATTGAATATAACTGCATCTCAAAAAGCACTATCTCAAATTTTCCATCAATCCCTACCTTATCTTGTTCAGCAAGGGAAAGTGTGCTATGGAGAGGTAAAACAATCCATGTTTTCTTTTTAAGATTGTATTCCTTTGCAGCATCCACTACTGCCTGTATTTCTGACATACCACTTAAAAAGATCAGAAGGTCACCTCTCTCATCACCTGAATGAATGGGACAGACAGAAATTAAGAGAAAGTATTTGATTTTTTTGTCTCATTTGGGACTTATAGAAGGAAATGCATTGAACAACCAAACTCCAAGTTCATAAAATATCAACTATGTTCTACACTATAGAACATTCAGAGTGTGTAAAGTAAAATGACAAAACTCACTTGGGTATTTAGAATCAATCAGTTGCAAGATGCGAATGTATGGCATTGCATTGAACCGTTCTGATTTAGAAGCCCTATCTTCTACCGACAATGGAAAATACTGAAGCTTTATTGGATGCAATCTTCCAGGTACCTTTTGATGATATGTCCAAGTTAGATAAATTAATATTAAACATTTAAATTTCCTAATAACAAACAGCATAACTTCCTGGACAAACAGAATAACTACCTGTATGACATGTGCAGCATCACCAAAATAGTCACTGAACAGCTGTATGTTTATTGTGGCAGACATTAAAACTATTTTTAAGCTTTTCTTTTGATGAAGTAAGCATTTAACAACTCCAAGCAAAAAATCACCATGAAGATGCCTTTCATGAACTTCGTCCAGAACCAATACATCATAACTTGAGAGGCAATCATCACTGGACATCTAAAATTGCAATATCTTTGTCATTACTTTACAGGGGAAAAATTCTGAAAGAAAGCTTTAAGTGCAATGGTAAATGCAAACATCTACAGAATAAAAATATCTGGTTACCTGCCTCAGAAGCAAACCTTCCGTAAGGAAAAGAATTCGGGTCTTAAGATTCTTTCGGCGTTCAAATCGGATTTGATAGCCAACCTCTGATCCATACTCATTGAGAGTCTCAAATGCAACTCTTTTGGAAAGTGAGATGCATGCAATTCGTCGAGGCTGTGTGCAAGCTACGGAGTTCGAAATATGATATGAAAGATTTCTTTTCCATTTTATCATGTAATGAATTCTGTTGAGTCAGCCTACCAATTTTATTGAATCCTGCCTTGAGTAGATATTGTGGAACTTGCGTTGACTTTCCACAGCCTGTATCACCTGCTATTATTACAACTTGTTCCTTCTGAACAGCTTGGACGATTTCTTGCCTAAAAGGACACATAATTGACAAACAGTAAGAAATATCACATTAAAATAACTTTTTCTAAACGCAAAAAA
>CABIKL010000340.1:0-24080 GCA_902196195.1 Aptinothrips rufus
CCAGACCGGAAATAAGAAAAACAAAACGACACGGCGAGCGGGGGAGAGGGGTATTCCCGCTGCAGCTCCCCGCTCCCCCGCTCGCCGTGTCGTTTTGTTTTTCTTATTTCCGGCCTGGCTGTCATTGGAATACCCTGGAATACCCTATTAATTGCTCTTGCCCAAGAACAGATCTTCGGGACAGTCGGATAGTCCTCGCCCCCTCCACCACCTACTCCTTACCCATCCTCCCCGTCCCTCCCCCTCCCTCCCCCTCCCTCATTTCACCGCGCACCACATCGCGCGGTGCTATCATCAGGTGAGGAGGGAAGGGCTAGTGGTGTCTTAAATACCCCCCACTCCCTTCACTCATCTGCTCATGTTTACTGGACACTTACTCGTGTTCTTAGTCACAAGTCAGTGCTATAATGTCTGGGGAAACGGCTGTCTTGGAAGTAGACACACCGGCTCAAGTTGGAAACGGCAGCAAATCGGATGATCTGTCAAATGGTAGCACATCCTTCGAGGGATCGGTGGTAAGTGACATTGTTTTGGTCGTCAGTGAATGCTTCTTCTACCTCTTTGCTCCGTGGGTCTTAACTTTGGAGTGACCAGGGTGTCATTCAACCTCTTCGCGTGTACTTGTTAATTACTACATCGATGCTCTGCTCTGTCCGTGATCTTGTGCTCTTGTGTTCTGCATGCTCCTAACCTAGTTTTTATTTCTTTTTTGAATCATCTGTCAAAATGTGGAGAAAGTCCTCAGCTGTAAGAGATTTTCAAGCCTGCTGCACCTTTCACGCTAAATTTACTATATATTCAGCATTTTCCCCTCAGTGACAAAGTTCACTTGATTCTATATTTTTAAAAGTAACCTTGTTATGTGTTCATTCATTCGCTATTTGGAAGACGAGTGTGATTATGTGAAGACACTCATGCTTTTTCTCAAAAAGAAACTAGGCTATTTGATTTTTGGTATTTCCAATGTTGTTTTAGATTGCGTCGCCATCGATTGAGAGCTTCTCAACTCTGCCAGACCAGGAAGACCTCGAATTCAGCATAGATGCTGGGGATTTGCAAGTTCGTGTGGATAATCCTCAAAAGCATCTAGATACTCTTGAAACATATGTCACCTTCAGGATCTGTACACGAGTGAACACTGTAAGAATTCTTAGCTTAGTTTCTGTGAACATCACATTTTGTCTAATTTAGAGTTATGCATCTTACTCACATTCCTGTCCTCAACTTTTCTAGGAGTCTCGAATTGAATTTAAAGAGAGCGAGTATATTGTACGGCGTCGCTATAATGACTTTGTTTGGCTGAGACAAAAGTTGGTAGAGTCATTTCCGACTCACTTAGTCCCAGTAAGTAGATTTAACATCTTTGCAAATTTGGATTTTCTATTTCATTTTTAGGTCTGTGTAGAGGTCTGCATCTCCTTCAAATGTTATAACACAAGCATTTGTTTTATTGCAGCCTCTTCCTGGGAAACACACACTCCTGGCTCAACTTGACCGCTATTCTAAAAACTTTGTTTTGGCTCGTTTGGCAATGCTGCATCGTTTCTTGACCAGAGTTGTTTCTCATCCAGTGTTGAGTTTTAATAGTAGTCTTTATGTGTTTCTCACTTCAAAGCCCTCAGTAAGTAATACTTAGATATTTTGAAGGTTTTTTTTCCATATTGCTGTCTTATTACTGTTAATGTTGCAGGAATTTTCAATTCATCGTAAGAGTGGACCAGGTATTTTAGGACGTGTAACAGATTCCCTTCAAAATCTAACCACAACATACTTAGTGCGTCAGAATTCACCAGAGTTTGATTCGGTGCGAGACTATGCTAATATCTTTGGTGAAAAGCTTGGTCAACTAGAAAAAGTTGGACGTAGAATATATAAGGAACGTCAAGGTTGGATAATTTTGCATATGAAAGAAAGTAGTGTAGTCAACTTATACCTTCTCTGAATGTAGTGGTATGTTTTTTCTTTCTTGTGCCTCAGCTTATCAAGCGGAGCTTCATCAATTCCAAAGTACTTTTGCTCTTTGGGCAACCTCCGAACCTGAGCTAAGCCCACTTCTATTAGCAATTGCGTCAGCCCTAGAGAGGAATGCGCAGACCCACCTACGAACCTTACTTGACACTTTCTCTCCCAAGTTTGAACAGGTATATACTCGTAATTGAGATTACTCTATTTGTAAAATGTTTAACACACTGAAAACACAACCTTTTTTTTTTTTTCCAGCCCCTTAAGGAATATGTATTGTATGTGGAAGCTGTCAAAGAAGCTTTACAGAGAAGAGATGCCGTGCAAATTGAATATGAGCTTTCAGTAGACGAATTAAACAAGAAAAGGAATGAAAAGGAGCTGGTATTGTATTTTGCTTGTATTTTGCATTGCCAATTTTCTCTAGTGCTTGTTTTCAACCTGCTACTGTTTGTTTCAGCTTGTCAAGAATGAGGGAGCAACAAGTGGCCCAAGTAGTGCTTTTAGTCTTTGGAAAAATCCAGCTGAAGCCCGTGATGAGAAAATAGAAAAATTGAGTCAAACAATTCCAAACTTGGTTAGGCAAGCTGAGGTACGTCAATTATTTTTTTTGTTATTTAATCACATGACGTTCTGATTTTCTGCCAATGCATATATTTTCTTTCTTTTATAGGCAAATCAAGATAAAATGCAGTGTGCTAATGAAAATCTTCGATCAGATTTAGAGCGGTGGCATCTTGAAAAGAAAAAGGATATACGCAGTTTGCTCTTAAACATGGCTTGTCAACAGATCCAGTTTTATGAAGAGGTAAGTTGTTTTTTTCTCACTCTCTAAATTAAAGAATATTGTAATCCCGTTCCTGTTAAATAATTTGAGCCTTCATTTGTGCCTAGGTTTTGTCATCTTGGGAACAAGTAATTCCTCAAGTAAAATGCAATGGTCAAGTTGGTACATCAGGCTCAGGAGAGAGCGCTCCCAGTTCCACAAGCATTCTTCTGGCTGCACCTGTCAGTTCCTCATCCAAATCAGACAAACTGCAAACCCCTCCTTCTTAAAATCAAAACCAGTCTGTAGTTTTTATATTGCACTAACAAACTGAGAATGAAATATGTATGCATGCTTCAGAATGATTTTGATACATTTACAAAACCATTTGTCGGAGGCTCATGCCTTGCGATTACTTTTACTTGAATCTCGGTAGTTCTCAGCTGTTAGAATAAAAGTTGTTCCTTTTCAGTGTATCAATTTGTCAAATTGGATGCTTGTTCTTCACCCAAATCCTCAAATGCAGAATTCTGAATCAAAATTTGTACTTGATGTTTCCTGTGTGGATGAAATTGTTCTAACAGCTTGTAAGCTTGTAAGCTTTCGTACCAAAACATTTTTTCATTTTATCTTAAGGAAGATGGAGTAGAACATGGAACCTTTCTTCTAAGCACTGAAGACCTTGGAAATTTGGACCACTCAGTATTAAGGTCTTTATGGCTTCTAAGTATCATAAAATTAAAAGCATGTCCTTCTCTCAATATTCAGATACTGAGTTAGCAGTATTAAGGGAATATCATGTCTTTCTTGTTAACGTAACTTTTATGCCTGTATTTTTCGATCTTCCCTAATTTTGTGCTTACTTCAGGAAATTGTTTTATGTCAAAAAATCTCTTCAGTAAGCCAAGTACATTCCATTCACTATGTGGTTGTGTGTTATATCGTTATATCGCGTTCTAGTAGCTGTTCTTGCATAGATAGATTTTGTGCAGAACGTGCTTTGATCACTTAAAGTATTTTCCTTTGTAGCCTTATGGCGAAGAGGATTTAACATATCTTTTTCCCATTTTATCTTTGTTTCATTGTTTTTTTCATGTGCCTGGTTGCACATTTTGTTGATATTATTTTTCCTAATGTCTTTTGATAGAGTTTATCACAAGTTTTATACTTGTTTGTTCTGATATTTCTATTGTTGAATCTGAAAATATATGTGATACTAATGTTGATTTCTATCTTGTGAGAAAACAAGAATTTATATTGAGACCAATTGTTTTTCTGATGGCATCGTAAAGATCTAACGTACCAATTAGAATGTTTTAAATGAAGTGCCAAGCCTATGCCTTGGCTTTACGTATGCTGTTAATTTAGATAAAGTGTCCCTCCTATTAGTACAGAAATTTGCCGCCTCACCCAATGTTCCTTTTCTAAAGAAGGGCCTGTCTTATCAGACAGTCTTTAAGCATCAATATATTACCCAAATGGGTCTAGGGCCATTAATACTAGTCACTATTAAGTCACAACAAACATTTAGTGAGTCTCTTGTTTCCCATTAGTGTTACATGATTTGGCCAAGAGCCTGTTGTGCTAAAACTTATTGTTTTTCAATGCTTCATGTACTAAAATATTCATTTAAAAAAGACTTGGACAATGGTTATGCTTTGCCATTTACTTGTATGTACCCTGTTTTTGTTGTTGTATTCTCAGTTAATGCGTAAGTACTTATTATGAGGACATTCTTTTGTGTGAAAAGATAATCAGATGTCTCATGTAATTATTATGTAAATTATATTATTGATGTTTTGAAATAAATTTGTTATGAGATTAAGTCTTTTGAGATTATTCGTAGAAGAGGTTTTGAAGTACCTCATATGAGAAGATAATGTATACTTAAATTGATGTTCAATTTTCAATTAACACGTGTTTAATCCAATTCTGGGGGGTACAACTGAACATTCGAATGAACAATTGTTTAGACAAGTTCAGGGAAGGAACTCATCAGGATTTGTAAGCCTACTTATATCTATTAAGTGGAAGATGTGGACTGGGCAACTTGAAAACAACAGCACAATAAGATGAATTGAAAAATCTTTAGAATTGTATAATTCAGAGTGTAACTTGTAACAAAATGGTACAAACGGGGCGCAGTACACATAGTGGGAAACAATAGAACTCAAGATGACCTCTTTCCTGGTAAAATTTATTCAAACTGGAAATTACTTTGGAACTCACAAAGAAACATAAGTTATGTGACAGAGAGTGATGGATGATGGAAAACAGACCATCCTCATCACTGTAATCAAAATATAAAACTACTCAAGAACACAAACAAGTTTGTGATACTGTAAAGAAGAATATAGTAATCGAAGAAAAATAACACAAAAATATTGAGGTCTTAGTAAACATAGTGCATCGATTCAAGGAACTTCAAAACAAAACAAAAATCCAGCCTATGTGATTATTTCTGTTAATATGATACCATTAACATAAAGGAGGGGTACAAATTGAAAATAATTTTCAGATCAAGTTTAGAATGTAAAAATAGGTTCAGGTGCAGATCACAATCAATTAAGTTGTTGTGAACTACACCTGAAACTAAAATAGGTCGTGCAATCCAGATTGAAATGATGCTCCTCAAGGAAACCACAATTTACAAAGAATGTCATAACTCAGAAATTCAGGTTGAGAATACAGTATATACTTCACTTTCATTCCAAGGACTTACAAAATAAACATCACACTACTACCTTCACAAAACTAAGAAACTCATACATCAGATTTTTTCTGAATTGAAGGCATACCAAGGAAACTTTGATGCCTGATGTATCCAAAAGTACATAACAGACATTTGAAACATGCATCTAAGGTCCTAAGACAGATCAATGAAGTGAAGATCAAGAAATTTTCTACCTATACTGTGTAGCTGATAGCATCTGAATATCAGACTTGAAGAACACAGAAGAAATCAACCACCTTCTATTCAGAAAAATATGATGCTGAGTGTTTTCATTCATATACCTAAGATAAACGAAAAAGAAAAAAAATCACACAGTCATTGGGTATTTAAAGATTATTGTAAATCACTAACTACAATTCAATTTCACATACATGTATTGCAAATCACTCATTATTCCTAGACCATACTGAAAATACAGAACTAGAAAGAACTTCACAGATCATGTCCTTAATCAAACAATATCACTGATTCAATCAGTACATTTCCCTTGCTTTGTGAAAATAAATACACAAAGGAAAATTATCAGTACTTCTATGAGCACAACACTTGAGCGAGCATCTATTTACTAATAAGGAAAATTTCTGTGTATGAGGACTTTTTTATTCCTCAGTGATGACATCTCATCCAGTATGAGCACATATAACATGATTTACATGATGAATAAAAAGCTGTCCAATGGAAAGCACATATAGAGATAAACCACAAATGCATCACAAGAGACCATAAGAATTATGATCTCAGCAGTAATGATATAATATCACTGTTAAGAGTGAGTTATGCTGGCACTAACAAAAGTACAACATGGTAGTGCATATTTGATAATAATTTTCCATGTGCCGATAACCACGTTGAAAGCCTGCAATATGTAAAACAAACTGCACAAATATGACGGTAAATATTCTAACTACACAATGGGACACTGGCAAATAATGACGAAAGATTAAAATAATATTCAAAGTCATATGTCCATAGTGGCACCTCCAGTTTACCAATAAAATATAATATCACAGACTTCATGAAAGTTTTCAAGTACAATGTGGTAAACAAGTCTGAAACTTGAGAAAGTCAAAACACTGTTTTTAGAAACATTGTATCAACACTATGCACACAAACAAACTATGATTGATGACTTGAATGCAAAATATAAAAAAGCTCAAGAGATTATTAAGAAAATTAAAAATCTGAAGAGACCGACTCCCAGCACTCACAGTGCTCTGGTTTTTTAAATATGGGTAAGAATAAAATAAAGATGTTGATTAAGAAGACAATATTTATGCAAATTTTCTGGCAGCAAGTGACAGTAGTTCTACCTGGTAGAAAAATGGAACTTACCGACATAATTTCGGAAGCATTAAATGTCAGAGGGTATTGATTATTAGAACAACACTCTGAGTTCAAAGAGTTTGTGAAACACATGATGCTGAGTGACCAGAATCAATAGTGGAAAGAGTTCTGAAGACCTTTAACATGAAGCATTATGCTTCATATATGCTTAATACAGTACCACTGAAAAAAGTACATAGATTAAAATTTGCACTATGTACAATTTAAGTCATCCCAGAAGAACATAAAAATTCACAGCAAAATTTACATTGCACAACATCAAGAAGTGCGAAACTTGCCTTTCCCTCATGGTGCACAAGAAAGTGATGTTTCCTTATAATATTCATAGTACCAACCACAGTAAGGAAGAGAGACTAATTGAAATACAAAACAGAAGCAAAATTCACGTAAATAAGCATTCTTTTTAAATGTGCAGCTTAGAAATGATCAGATATGAAAACTATTGTCAAAACCCCATAAGAATGGAATAAGGTTTGTCACTATGGAGTAAAGACTTGGGAACTATACCTCCAAGATAGGAACAACGTAAAAGAAGGTAATGCTACTCTTTTTATGGGTCAGACATATGGCTCAAAAGTCAAGTAATTCACTGAAATCAAAGCAATGGGAGAATTAAATACAAATTCAGTGCTTGAGCTATCAAGGTATTAAACTTAATATCACGGGTTGGCGCAGCCTGAGTCTTCACAGTTGTTGAATAAAATAAAATAAGATACAATAAAATCTATCAATGCAAATCCAATGTTTTCAAATAAACAGAAAATAAAATTAAGAAACTATGTGATGAAAGTTTATAACAAACACTTTAAAGCACAAATGAAATTTCAGTTTCAGGGTGTTTTATTTCCTCCAGTGACTTTCCTAGGATTTACAAAAGATGTATAAGACATTGATTATTCCATAAGTAAAATCTCAAACCAAAACTAGAATATTTAACTCACCTTCAAGGAAAGGATTATTGGACATCACTTCTACAAGAGGTTGGTTAGCACCCCAACAATACAAGGTGCTCTTCATTCGCAATTCCTGAGCTTCTTTCCTGGCTGGGTTCCAGTCATCTCCTGTCTGCTCAGGACTACCGCAGACATAATGTGTCTCTCTCATGTCACCTAGTTCTGCTTCATCATAAGAACTAGTCTCTAGCCTCTCCAGGGTACCAGCTCTAACTACTCTGTACAAGCTTGTGTTCATGTTCCACACAAAAAGACAGCTTGTTTGATACTGCTGTCGGTCATTAGTAAGTCTAAACAAAGGGTACAGGCTTCTTTATTCCACATAATACTTATTTTAATGACTTATTTTAGCACACAATTAGATTGTATTTGATTCATACTGACCTTTTGCTTTTGGGTACTCCTTTGGACTTTAAAGTTGCCTTAATTTTCATGTACGCCAGGCATATGACATCAGCTGACTGTGGGCACACCTATCAAGTAAAGAAAATAGTAAAAATTTTACATGAATTTAGAAGAAATAGGTCCAATATGGCTCAACAAATATGAGTACTTACATCAACAATTTCCACATCATAATTGTTGCAATACCAGAATTTCATGCCAGCCTTCTCGCACAACACTTCTGCAACTTCATGGCAAAACTGCTCAATGTCAAAGCTCATTTGATGTACTAGCGCACATGGTGCCATCTGCTCAGTAACACAAAAGAAAACATAGTCAAAATCCTGTTAATTCAAACTTTCTTCCGAGTAATTCAACATTGAAACTTGCCAGTTTTTCAGCCTTTGAGTTTGATATCATCTGCATCTGTACATAACCTGTACCATGTACTTCCAGGGGTAAAGCACTGTGATAACCAGTACTTCCACTTTCATCATCATCTGTAGAGCAAGACAAGCAATGCAAATGAGAGATGCAAGATGAGTATGCAGTAGCTACACATCTCTTGTGATTCATCATAGAAATTTACCTTCAATGTCAGTTATAACTGACACTAGTTCATCATCTACTTCTATAAAGCGTCGTTCAAACTGGACAGTACATCCACCTTTAGACCACAGTGCTTCAGTTTCAGACGATTCAGATGAAATACGTCTGAACTCATTAATCTTGATAGAATCAGGACCCTTCATGATATCTGTATGCCTACAGTAGTCAACACTTTTACATGAACTGGTACTCTTTGAGCTATCAGTACACTTGATTGAAACAGCACTCTTAGCTGAATCAAAAGTAGTAGCACCTGCTCCACACGAAACAATGGTTGAGGTCTCTGAAATGCCCTTATCATTTCGATCACGATGGTGCGGAGATTGAGAAGCAGGCATTAGAGTTGGAGGTACAGCTAAAAAGGAAAAAATTATAACACATACAATGATTGTTACAAAAACAATTATCACAAAACTTTTAACATCCTACATACTCCAAGAATTATTTTCCAGATGAACTGATGCTGACTTCTTGTTCATATCACGAGGTGGATCTTGTTCTCTAGGTGATAGTAATAAATTGTTACGGTTCTGAGGACGTAAAACAACTTTATCTGGCTCAACATTGGGATCTACAAAAATTGATCCAAGCGAATGTCCCTCAGAGGTTTCACTGTGAAGATCTCTCTGTCCAGTCTTAGCAAAACTTTTCCACCTTAAATTGGAAGAAGTACCAGGAGGCTCTCCCATCTGAAAAAGATTTTAAGTCCATATTACACTATTTTAGATGGCCGAAGAGACATTTGTAGCAAGAGTAAATTTATTCTGGCATATGAGATGAAAACTTACTGAACATGTAGTTCTATTGTTGGTGCGGTCTTTGGGCAAATAAACCAAAGGCGAAGGGGGGAGAGGATGAGTAGGAGAGGACATTATTGATGCATCTGCTGGTTTACTGAGACGAAATGGCACAATATTTTCAGAATCTTCAGTATCTTCTTCACTGAATTCATATTTTTTATCAGCTAATCGCCGTTTTCGAAATGAACTTAGACTCTCGTAGATTTTCTCATCCTGATTTTGTTCATTGAAATCATAAGCTTTACCAGCATCTGCTTTGTTAGACATGCGTCCTTGTTGGCTTCTCGAAGGCAAATTTAAATGGGCTATGGAAAAATGGTTATTGTGAAAATGAGGACAACTGTTAAACCGAATAGGTAGAGTCTGAATTCAGTCATCAATATTTACCCCTGCGTCTAAGAGGTGGACTCAAAATAGATGATCGCTGACTGCTGGCATCACTGTCTGTTTCCAAGGTCAATGAATCAGTTCGGCAGCACAAAGTCTGAGTGAGTGACAAACCCACATAGCCCTGAAAGGAACCCAATTATAATCAAAACCTTACCATATTGGAAGTTTTAGATAGCTAACTTTAAAAAAACTGAACCAACATAGAAAGAAAGAGTTTCACATGGTACATGATAACTTAGGACTGCAAGAAATTATATCAAGGGGGTTTGAAAAAAAATTATAAAAGGAGCAAAGTTATTACCTGAGAGATGATATTGAGTTCATCCATAATACCACTTGCATGATCTGAGAAGGTAGCATTGGGGGAGGATTGATCAAAACCTATCAAGGTCTGATTCTGATACTCACTAAAGCGAACATTTAAATTAGATGTTGCAAGAGATCTAGAGCGAAAAATATAGTGTTCTCTGAAAGAAAAACATAGAAATTACAGGAAAATCTGAAAAAGAAAACATAAATAGACACCGAATTTTTAACACTTACGATGGCAAATGGCCACAGTCAGAGGCTGATTTCCGTGCTGACTTACTCTCAAACACATTTTCCAAACCAACTTTAATCACGTGCAAGAAGTTTCCTGAATTTAAAACCACCTGAAAATACAAACATATTTTTACTGTCACAACTAAGCTGTTCTTAGTGAGTCTTTACATGAAAGCTACAACTTACACGTCCTGTGCTCTTCATGCTTGTGGTTGCAACAAACTTGGGATATGGGGGAGCCATATCAAATGATGTGTGTACTGTTAATCCGTGTACCAGGCAATTCAATCTTGCACAGCTATCCCAACTAGCAGCAATGTCTGAATTGAAGAGAAAATTGAAGTTGATCATACAAAGAGTAAAAATAAATTATAGCCAATACATAAAGGGATAATTACCTTCTTCCTCAAAAGAAGCTGCAACTTTCTGACATTCCTCACAGTTCTGTAGGGATGGGACTGCAGTCACAGTGACATAAGATCTCTCATTCTGAGTTATCAGTCCATTATCAGACTCGTGGCTGGATTAATGGCGCAGAAACAATTAATAATTTTTTAGTGAAGGAAGATTTCAGAAAACAAAAGGGGAAAGAGATTGGACTTGAAAGACTTACCTGCGACCAAAAACAACTATTTTACTAGAATCTCTTGGCCACTGGCAGTACGCCAAGTAAAGTGGAGTATAAACATTGTAATTGCCAAAAAGTGACACTTCTGCAACCTTGCGGGCTTGAGCATAAGGAACAAATGCCCACCAATGCAGTCGGTACTTAAATATTGTATTAAAAGAAATAGGCCGGTCATCCAAATCTGTTGTGTATGTTACAGTGATGAGCAACTGCCCACATGATGATATACCAAGAAAGATGTGGCTAAAATAAACATCAAACAGACCACAAAAAAAAATTAGTATATTCATATTGCACCAAGTAATTTGGAAGGAAAACATTCAAGGGGCATAAAAAAATAATTTAAATCTACAAGAAATCATTAGTCTCTATAGAAAGAAAAATCTATTTAAGTAAATTCTAAGCTTTTCATGAACAATGGACTGCAATAAACCTAGCTGTAGACTTCCCAGGAAATTGACAGAGGAAAATCGAATATCACAATTAAAGACGCCAAGAAGCTTCGTTGTTTGTTTTTTTTTAAAAGAAAATGTGATAAGAGCATGAAGCACACTAACACTATTTTGGAAGAGTTAGGCTATGAGTCAATGACAGAATCACGATTGCTGTGGGAATGAAAAATTGGGATGGTATGGAATTCACAATAGTTACATACCTGTGCAAAGTAGCTGGAAGAGTCTTGTGAAGAGGAAATTTCAGACGTGCTGGAGGAGATGAGAATCTTGGCTTTACCTGACGCAAGCCAATCTGAAAATACAAAGGTAAGAATTGAAATAAATATCGGACATATAAGGAAAATAATTGGTATCAAGCTCATTAAATAATTCAAGCACTCGCAGGAACAATGATTTAAACAGTGCAAAAGAAGATTCAAGCATTTTGACACAAAAAAATAAGCAAGTCAACTGGCCCATCGAACTTAAAACCTGACGAATGGTTCTTGAATGTCTATTTGAAAATTAGAGTAGGAATAGAAAATAAATATAGTGGTGAAACAATTCTAAGATAAGGCCATAGGATGAAAAGGATCATTGGCGGACGAGAAATCACGTACCTCGCGATCAAACAGCCTCTTGAGGAAATGATCTCTTTTCTTTAGCTTCGGACTGTGAGCAGCGTTTTCCTCCTTTTCCTCAAAGGAATCAGAATCGCAAGAACTACAGCTACAACTAATGTTTGAACTTGAATCAGACATATCTGTAAATTGTTCTTTTCGCTAGATTTTGGTGTTGCTGTAAGAGATCGGGGTGCACTGTTGTTTTCATTTCATTCTCTCAACATAAATTTTAGAGATCCTTGGTAGGGAGACAAAAGATTCGTAACGTGATTGGTCTTCTCAATCACGTGACTTATGGTAGTCATAAGCTGAGAAACGGTCCGGAAACTGTCGTCTACATTCGACAGTCTGTTCACCATACGACGATATTCTCTACGAGCTTCCTATTCATTTCGCTAGATATTATTTCTTTAGCCCTCTTTAGAATAACTATTTTAGTGTATGCACGCATGGGTACAATCACATTGAACGTATTGCTCGTGAAAGATATCAGACTTAAAACGTTCAGCTTTTTAGTTGTTTTCTCAGGTTTAGCTCCATGATTAAGTTTTTCACCACCACAACAAAACTGAACAAAACACACGCACCGGTGGCGCGTGGTT
Source organism: Aptinothrips rufus (assembly GCA_902196195.1). Classification (NCBI taxonomy): domain Eukaryota; kingdom Metazoa; phylum Arthropoda; class Insecta; order Thysanoptera; family Thripidae; genus Aptinothrips; species Aptinothrips rufus. Next base: position 12,773 of record CABIKL010000340.1, read on the forward strand.
GATGAGGTTATGTTCTTACTTGTTGTCTTGCTGTCAAGGTGTATATTGTTCAAAATCATAAGTTTTGATCAGATAAGCTCTTTATTCGTAAGTCTTCATTTTTGTACTTTTTTTTTGCGTACCTGTTACCACTTGCCTCATTAATGTTAAATTAGTATAGTTAGGTTAGACTTCTTTTGCACATTAACGTAATGGTGATATTTTTAATGTGTTTTTTTGTTGTTGTCACGATTTTGACGAGTAGCATTCTCTCTGAATCATAATGGGCATTAAGGCAAAGCGGAAGAGTCCGAAGAACGCATCCGATTTACTAGAATTTGATGACACTGTTGTTGACTCAACTTCTGAACCTCCCAATAAAAAGCAGAAGATACTTACTGGCAGCGATGTTCTGAAATCTCTGAGAGGACCCAATGCATCAGAAGGTGTGTAGAAAACTTTTGCTCCCTTCAATGTGAGCTTATGAAGACCGCGACTCATCAATTTACCGGTACTTCTTTTCTGTCTCTCAGGTTTGAAACGATGGCTCCATCTTATTTCAAATAAAAAAGAACAAGCGCAGTTGGACAAGGAATCATCTTCTATCGAAGTCGAAGGGGTCAGAGACATTCAGACCAACTTAGAACAAGAGAATAATGCTGATACCGTTGTCAAGAGCGCTGAAGAGAAAAAACATGGAAGAGATGATGAGGATGATCTAGGATTGGATCTGGAAAGTGGACATGGTACTGCAACATTGATGTATCTATTGTTTTCTTTTTATTATCTTCTGTACTCACGACACTAAAACTTTTCAGATCTAGATTCGGACGCTAGTGTGAAACACATTGACGATTTCCTGAAAGCTGGTGGTTCTCCGTCTGATATTGTATACACTCTTCCATCCCCAGAAAATGCCAAAGCTTCACAGTTACGACATGTGTTTCGAGCTCTTTCAAAAGTTCTTCTCAGGTTTGTTCACAAATTTTATGCATTGCTTTTTGTAAATTCATACATTCATATCACATATAATACATAATAATTTGTTTTGATTTCAAGATAATTTGTTTGTCATTATTTTCCAGAATATCTGCTGAGCATCACAGCAAAATATCAGAGGCCATAGATGTGTGCCATGATTTAATAAGTTCGTATTCAAAACATATAAATGACATGCTCAAAATCCAAAGAGCTCCACGTGAAAGGATTTTGAATTTAGAGCTTCTTACAGGTACATTTTGTAGAGGCATCATCCATTCAGAAAAATAATTTGATGTTTCTTATTTCTTCTTTACATTGGATCTAAAATTGAAATTTCTGCTTATTAATTATTTTGTAAATTTATTATATATATTTTTTTTTTAACGAAAATTATTTACTATACTATGCTGTATCTTTTTTCCTGTTTGTTCTAGCTATGACTGCTTTAGATCCTCAGTTTGCAAACAAAGTTTTGAATACAATTTCGCTGGAAGCCGAGACTGTGGAGCAACTAACATCTCCAAGAAGTTCAATTCATGTCCGGATTGCTTATTTGAAGTTCCTGATTGCCCTCTTAATTGATGCAGACCAGAGTTTAATAATGGCAGTGGTTCACAGACCATGTGAGTAGTACATAAGTAGGCAAAAGCGCTTAAAATGGTACCATCCTTTCAAATCTAATGTATTCTTTTATTTCAGGGCTGCTGACTTCTGTGTTTGAAAATTTACAGTATGATCCATCTGAAATTGTTGTGTTGCTGCTCATGACTATAAAGAAAACGATAGTAGAGAATAGGGAAGTTCAAAAATCTATGAAGCTGGTCATCTTTAATACTAATGCCATAATTTCCTTACTGTTTTTGTACAAATGGAAAGGTCCTCAAAATCGGCCCAAACCTCTTACATTTTGGGCAATGAAACAAATGGCTGACAAATCTAAACTTTTAGCTGAGGTTTGTAAAACTGAAGTCAAACAACATTTTTAATGCTACTTAACAAAATATTTCAGAATGCATTGCGAAAATCTCATTCAATTGCGCCCCTTGGCCATTGTTCCGATCTGCTTGATATGCAAAACTATCAAGTAAATCATTGCAAGAACTTTTTTTTTAAAAGAACATTTTTTCACCGTATTTTCAAAGTCAATCTTTTAGAAAACCAATTTTTACAGACTGACAGTAGTGAAGCTGAGCATGTAACTTCTGCTGTCCATGAATTGCTGATTGTTCTCCTTACGAATCATCGTTATGGAATCATCTTTAGAGATACTAGTGTTGCCCATTATAGTGATCGTCACAACAAAATTGTCTCACGGGTGCTTGAGGTTTGTAAACACACTATGAACCACCAATTATTCGAGAATGCTAGGTTGAAAAGCCCGCTGAAAAGCATATTTCATTTCAACAGAGAGTTGGTCATCCATGGGAACATCCCAAGGTTTCAGAACTGATATCTAAGATCTTAGCTGCTTGTCCGGATTCTTTGCGATCAATATTGACATCGATTGAACCTTTCATTGAGCCAAGGTCATCATCTAAATGGCTTAATTGTGTTAACTTCTTGAAACAGGTATGTATCAAGTTAATACCAGTTGATTTTATTGCTCCTTTAGCACTTGAGTTACAGACTAAATGTCATACAGACATTCCTGCCAGAGCAATAAGGTGGCCTTTTGGGAAAATAATGTGATTTTCTATTGCTTGCTTTCCCGCAGCTCTAAGAAAATTTAATATATTATTTGTTTGAAAATTCTATGACTTAAAGGAGTCAAAAGTCAAAGTGTTGACATTAGCCTGTTCATCTAAACACTTGATATCCTTTTTTCATTTAATTAATACCCTGGCTCTCCTTTTAATATTCTAAATGCTTGTTTTCTCTATCATTTAATTCAAACATTCAGCTCCTTTTCCTGACAAAGTTGCCAAAGACATTTATCATATTTTATTACCTTATCCATAGGTTCTTCAAGATCAGTGTCCAGAAGATATTTTGCAACGTCAACTTTCGTGGCTGACTATGGCACAATTGTCAGCAGCAGTCATTGGGATGTGTATACCCATGTCAGTTGTTCGGTCTTTGAGCTTGAACAATGCATCAGCTCTTTATTCAACTGATGCAGATGTTGCGAAATGCACGCTAGATCTTTTAGTGTGCATGCTAAAGAAGACTTGTGGCTTTTTAGAAGTCATTAGAAAGTGGACTGCAAGTGGAAGTCTTTCTCATGCTCAGTCAACAGCATTCCATCGTCATTTGACTGAGAATTTGCTGAAAGTAAGAAATAGAGTAATATTAATGCATTGGTATGATTTTATGCCCATAGTCTTAATTTGCATTTAACTGATGACAGTCTCAATTAGTTCAGTGCGATAAATTTCAAAATTTGCAGTTGAGTTTGTTAACGGTGTCTTGTCTGTTTCCAGCATTTACCAAATCTGCATTCTGTTCTTAAATCATGGCAGCTGTGGAGCAATAAATATTTTGAATCAGATAGTGAGGAACTGTCTGATACAGAAAATCCCTTAGGCATATTATCTCTTCTCTTAGAACTTTTGGAAATGTATCAGCGACTCTGTCCTGCTGCTTTAGATCCTTTAAGGTCATCCCAGTCTGACTTAAAGTCAGCAATGACTGTTACAGTTCTGAAAGCTATTGGTTCAGAAGAAACTGCTCAATTGAGGAATCGCGTGTATCAGCTATTATTAGCTATTAATGACCAGTATTTCAATGTTGAAAATGTGAGTAAAAGAACTTTTATTTTTATTGTTATTAATATATTTTCTAAATCTTCAAGAAAATATTTTTCAAAATATCGCTGATGAATATATCACTACTTATATACTAGACTTAAGAGAAAACTTTGCGTACATAATGTAAATTTATCTCGAAATTTATGTTCCAGAGTGAAATGAGGGAATCAATTTGCAGAATGTTCGGAGACTTGTTGAGCACAAGCCTTGCCGTTCGAAGTTTGGCATGGTCAGTGCTCCAGTTATTGATTCAAAGGACAGGTTCTTTGGAGGGTAGTCCACAAGAAGCAGTTGTGTGGCTCTCTGTATTTCAAGAAACATTTGCTGCTAAAGAAGAAACATGTGAACATGCGTCATTGCTAATTGTAGAAAGTATGGTCCGTGCTTCTACCCAATGCTCTAAATACTTAAATGTTCTTGCACAATCAGAGGAAGAAGCTGCAGGAATTCTGAAGGAAGACAGTGTTTTTTCATCCACAGTCTTTGACATTTCAACATTGCTGGAACTCATAGAAGGTTCAAACCATTTATTATCATGTGAATATCCTCATCTCTGTTGTTTAATTTTTAATTCAATTTGTCCCATTTATTTTCCAAGATTCTACAGAAAACCAAAACTTGCAGCAGTTCAGTTCTTGTCCTTTACAATTCAATGTTGCAACCTTGAGTCCATGGTTGCCTGCTTTACTTGAAGTATTAAGTGAATTTGTTCGTGAAAAGAAATTAAAGAGACGTTCCAGAAAGGTGGAGTATATTTTTGTTGCAAGAGCTATTTCCTCTAGAGATATGTCTTGACTGGTTCTAAAATCAATATTTTATTCTTTACAGGCTGTAGAAGAATTTTGTAACAAACTAATTATACGGTTGCTACATCGCCTTCCTTTTCCTGGGTCATTACTGCATTTAATTTCAAACTTGTATTCTGATGTTGTATCTTCAGAACTTTTGGAATATCTTCAGTCATGGCTTCCTGGCAAAGACCCAAGACCTATAGAATCTAAACTTCTAGAAGAAAATAGTCTTGAAGCAAAGCTAAGTGCATTTTTGTTCTATGAGCAAGAACAAATTTCTGAAGGAAATGAAATTCAGAAATTGTTTGTGGGTCTTGCTTTCCCGCAAACAGAAGATAGCTTGAAAGGTATGCAGCGATTTCTTATGCTTTTGGATTATCATTCTACAAGATCCTGTGGCAAAGATACTAATTCCCACTGTTCATCCTTCTCCCAATTAAAAAAATATACAGAATTTACAGAAGTAAAAAGACATGAAACCATGACACAGATTCTTCAAGTGGTGCACTTCTTCTGCTTTCATCTTACCCAGCTAGCCCAATCAGGCAAATTAACTGAGAAACACATACAGAAGTCTCAAGAGGTGCTACTCCAAGTCTTCAAACTTGCTTCACATTTTGATGATCTCAGAGGCCAAAGAAAAGAGGAAGGGCTTGTCTTTGAGTGCTTTAAGGTATGGGAATGGTCTCGCTCAATATCAGAAATGTTTTTAAATAATTTAACATCATCTCTTTATTTTTCTTTCTTTGCAGGCTATTTTTTCACATCCACTTTTCTTGAAGGAATTTAGCCCTCTTGCTAAGCATATCTCAGGGTCATCACTTCTCCTAACTAATTTCCTGGTAGTTTTGGCAAAGGCAGCATCATCATCTTGTGCTTTAAATAATTTGTTAGCACCATACAAAGATAAACTCTTAGCATCATTAAAAGTTGCTGCAAAGAAAAGGAGAAATCCCAAATGGGATTTAGTTTTAATTGTGGATGCTTTCCCATTCAAATTTCAAGAAATTACTGATATTTTAAATCTTACCTCGAGTCTTTCATCGACTTCCTTGATAATTGGCAATGATGAAAACCTTAAACTATCTCAATGGTGGTACTTAACAGCACATCTGATTTCATGTGTTACTGACCTCAGAAACCAGGGCAGTTCAAATGTGGAAGATGTTATGATACTTCAACCATTAATAGTCTCCCAGGTTTCAACTTGGGTGTTAGACTCACTTCCCAATGAGCACATTAAATTGGATTCTCTTCTCCAAGCTCTTCTGGACTACATCACTTCATGCCCCCAGCAGACTGCTCACATTTCTGATGTAAGTATGTGTTATGAGAATTGATGTTTTTGAAGTGAACAATTATTACTTTTATTTTTTAAACTCACTCGGTTTCTGTTGTGTTATTCAGCTTTTATTGCCTCAACTTCTTGTTTCAAAGCAAGTTAGTGTGGCTGGTTGTAAGCTAGCAGAGCGGCTAGCATTGTTCACCGAGGAAAACATTCTTGCAAGTGGGTTGGAATCAGCTCTGAAAGACAAGTCTAGCATATGCAAACGTTTGTCTATAATTTTACCGGTCCTTCGCATCATTCTAAGAAAAAAGGAAAAAAATGGTAAAATTACAGTGAATTTTTATCTTCCTTCTTTCTCTTAAAATTTTATTATTCTGTACTTTTTTTAACCCTTTTTTTAACTTTTATTTTTTTATTTATTTTATTTGATACTTTTTATCCATTCAGATCTGAAGAAGTCAATCTTATTCCCAGTTTATGAACATATTAAGTCAAAAGTACTGGACTCTATCACTAGTATAAACGATCATCCGGAATGGCTTCCCACCAATTCAGATGTTGTGGTTTTTCTAATGAAACAATTTATGAAATCTGATGTTCGGGGCCACTTATGCAAGGCGCTTGAAAAGAAAGCTCCTGTAATAACACAAGAAAAGCTATATTACTTGGAGATGATATCAGAGGTGTTGGAGGCACGCCCCTCTCAACTTCTGTTGCTGCTTTTAGCATGGCTTGGAGTGTCTTTGAAAAAATATGGCAATTCTGCTGATCAAGCACCCCTAATCCAAGCATTATGTAATGCCATCACACACTCTGTGAAGAAAGACCAGCATGAGAAATATTCATCAATCAAACAAAGCAAGGTTTGGCAGGAAACTTTGAGACTTGCTTTGAAATTTGGCCTCAGTCCTGTTCATTTCTTGGAGGGTGAGGAGGAAAAGGAAAACTGTGACATTGGTACTAAGGATATATCACAGTTATTACTTCGAACTCTTAAAATTCTGTTCAGTGGAATGTACGCACCTAAAGAGGAGCATGAACATATTTCAGTGACATATAATATGACAGTCCAGCATTCCGAATACATTAATATTATGATGGGCTCCTCATTGACAAAGTTTGAAGTCGTAGAATTTGTCTATGTTCTACTTGATGGAAGACAAAAACTTATGGACAGCTCACATGTGCCAGTGTTACTAGCTGCCTACAACTCCAGCCTAAGTAAGACTGATCGCGCTCTTTTGAAGTTGTTGATGCTTTATGAAAAATGTGGTGTGGATTTATCCCATTGCCGACCTTACTTTTGGGGTCGTCAAGGAGCCAATCACTATTCCATATGGTCACATAGTTCAAAGAGTAGCAAGTTATTGTGGCAGCAGCCAAGACCAGATCAGGTTCTTGAGCTTCTTGATATTAGAATGGTTTTGGAAACAATATCAAAGTTTCCCATACAATCCACTCTGAATGTAAGTGTAAACTTTTTCCAATGTTTGGTACATGTATTTTTTCTCAAATAACAATCTTTTGTTTTATTTCTATTGCAGTTAGAAGAGGCCAAGAGTGAATATGGGGATGGTGTTTATGATCCGTCATTCTTTTTGCCACTCTTTATTTATCTTCTGTCCCCTGAATCACCTGTTTTCACTCACATGTTTGTTCGATCGGGTGCTTTGGCCTTAACTCTCTCTTCTCTTTCAAGTTTTGATGAAGCAGTAAGAGCTGCAGCATTTACAGCTCTCTCACGTTTTGTTTCACACCTGCAGATGGCAAGGTAAGTTGTTTGCTTTGATTTTTTTTTGTCATGAAAAACCTTATTATGTCTCCCAGTGCTTAAAATTTAATTATTTTTTTATTTATCTTCCATGTATCTATCAGGGGCAGAAACGTAGACCTGCTACTTCAACTGATGTCTGCCTTGCAAAAGGGCATAATAGCATTTGGTGACCAAAACCCACGTTTACCCAGTGTGGTGACAGTGTTCCTTGCTCGTTCTGTTCTAGAGCTTGACAACCCCCTGAGCCCGTTGTACAGACTATTAATGGATTTTGTATTAGTCAAGCCAGCCATGAATTTGCGTACAGTACCTGAATTTATGATACTTCTTCATTCTGACCAGGTGGAGCACAAGTAAGTTATGTTCCTGATCATATATAAAGCACATTATTCTCATAATTTAATATTTAATTAACTTAATTAATCACGATCATTCTCACCCATTTTTAGGGCTCAACGCCGTTGGATTTTGGAGGTGTTGAGAGCTGGCTTGAGATCCCCAGTTGACTTCGAATTATGCATGGAGGTTGTCGTTTTCAAATTACTGCCTTCATTTTATTCCTGCTGCTTATCGGATTCTCAGAGCAAAGTGAGTATCTTGCTACCATATCTCTAATATATTTTTACTTCTCGAACTAGTTAAATGACGTTTAAGTATGAGTTATTTTAACTGGCCAAATTTTTTTTCTTAGGTTCATATTTTGCAGTGCATTCGATCAGCTGTTGGCATCCAGTATGGCGCGTGCCGCCTTGTCCGAGATTACAGTTTAACGTCATGGTTGCATCATGTGATCCTCAGTCTGAATGTAGAAGATGCCACATTGATTAATGAAATGGTGAATCTTGTTAAAACATTGTGGTACTCTTTGTGTCTACCCACAGAGGGAAAACAGGACTCTGAGCTCGGGCGCTCGATTCCTCCCATTGAAAATCCTGCAAGTAAAATGTTACATCTCCTACGTGCACTGCTTAGTAAATTATCTGCTCAAATTTGTTCTGACACTCTTGACCAGTATTTGGTAGTTGTCAGTGATGTCATAGCTGCTCTTTCGACAGATGGAAGTACTGTATTTTCAAAAGATGATGTAACATCTCTTATTGAAGTATTTTCTTCTTATTGTCCAAACAAGAGAGAATTCTATGACATTCTTGATCTAGGCTGTGATTTTATGGAAGATAGCCCTAATTCTATTTCTGAATCAGTGGAATGCAAACTCAAACTTAAATTGAAGAGTTTTATTGTGCGGTGGACTAAAGTGAACAAATAAAGCTTGTTTGAACTTGTCTCTGTATTATTATCAATTGTTGACTTTTTGATGCAGTCAAATAAAACTTGTTTCCTCTATATTTATGGAGTTTTTTTTTGTTCCCTTGGTAATAGTGAGGAAATACAAAGTCTTCAATGATTCTGTACTGCTTTAAAAATTACTCACAGATATGAAGGAGGACGTCAAGAGAATCAATAAAGCGAGGAGACTCAATGACATTAGTTATCTATTTATTAAAACTTTGAAAGGCTGTAAAATTTGTACAACCTACTTCGGACAAGATGTGATTTCTAAACAAAACAAACTCCTAAGACATCTTAAAGGTAATACAGCACATAATAGTAAAAAAATTATTATTTGCTGCTTTCCCCTTTTTCATCAGTCTGGAGCTTCCTTTCTAACTTTTGAAATTCATATTTTGTCATAATTTTTAAGTCATCAGTTACTTCTTCTACAGCAACAACCTAAAGAGGATAAAAAAAGAAAAATTAAAAACATAGGCTTAACACAAATACTAGCTAAATTTTAAAAAAAATTTCATTTACTTTCTGGTCTCCATACTTACCTCTGGGATATAAAACTGCAACATGTTCTGAACTCCATTTTTAAGAGTAACGACTGAACTAGGACATGAAGAACAGGAACCTTGCATTTTTAATTTCACAATGCCATCTTTGAAACCCTAATTTAAGAAACCAAGAATACTTATAGTTAACAAAAAACAAATCTCCGCCAAATGAAATCAACAACGAAAATGAGAATATTGCAGAAAAAAAAAGCACATCAACAATATTTAAGTGATAAAGACACAGGCTAGACAGGTCAAGCAAGTAAGTTAATTTAATTTCTGCTTACACATACCATAAACAGGATATCTCCACCATCTTCCTGTACGGTTGGCCGAATCCGAGAATCAAGTAATTCTTTTATCATTTGAACTGTTTCATCGTCATCTTCAGCAATTTCTGTGAAAATAAGAATGACATAGCAAAATAAATCTTGTACTCACTATTGAGAGAAGGGCAATTGCAGTCACTCAAAATCAGTGGAAAATGGATTAGAGGGATAGCTGGAACCAGTTTTCCTATGACTGACCAAGTGACCCGGTCTTTCTTAGTTGGATTAAATCTGATGGAACCTTTCTGCTAAAAACATTTGATACAGAAAGGTGCACAAATTAAGAACAAATTATCTTGCAAATTACTGACCTGTATCAGAGGGCTTTTGAGCAGACTCATTAATCACAGGAAGGCCGCTGGCAAAAAAGTCCATTATAGTTGCAAAAATCTCAGGTTTAAGAACCTTCCAATCAATATCTTCATCAATCTGCAAAACCAATGCAAAATTAAGAAAAGTTCTCAATTATTCAAAAAAAAAATTTTAAAAAAAAAATGATGGATGCAAAAAATATTATGATCAAGAGAAAAACCTTAGCTTTTCAGTTTCTGCTCATCTCACCTTCGTAACTGTTATGAAATCAGGTCCAAAGAAAACAGCCTTAACACCTTCTATGCGGAAAAGCAGTTTTCCTAGGGGAGAGCAGTAAGCTTCAGTGCCATTAGGGAAGTCCATTGTTTTCCCAGGGCCAAGAACCTGAACATCAAAGAAAAAGCTACAGAAATCTTATAAAACAGACAATTTGAAGTGCATTTTAAGCCAGTGATTATACTTACATCAATGCCAGGCAAAAATTTTAAACTGTTGGGGTTAGGAGTATCTTGAGTTTGAATGAACATGGAACGCTTCTGTGTAGTTAAGAGCAAATCTTGCGGTGGTCTACATAACTTCTGAATTGATAGTTTGCTATTGTGGCCAATTCCATATGAGACGATTGTTGTAAGCTCTCGGATACCGACTCGATTCCTTAAAGAAAAAAAATGCAAAATATCACTTCTTTATCTGACATGACAAGTGAGGCCGTTTCCCTGTTCCATATGAAATAAAGTCGAAATTAATTTGTTTCGGTCAATTTTGTGCTTTATAGTTTAAAAAAGTGATTGTTTTTACAAATTTTATTAACTCCGGGAAAAGGCTAAGAGCTTCCTAACCTCACTTTAACACTGGAGACAAACAATCACAAAACCAGACGTGAACTACTTAACTTCAGATTAGAATTTGAAATATTACACGTTGTAGTATTAAAAGAGGAGGCAACATACTGTGACATCTGTTTGGCTCCATACTGCAAGAAAATGTTTCGTAATCCTGAAATGACACTTCCCCGCGACGCCATTTTTTTTTCCTGTCACGCAACTGTGACCAACTGCCAGAATGTCGTTCCGTAAATACCGGACTTATGATGCATGTATATGATCATATACCTGAATATGGACAAGGATTCGATTTAAAAGAATTTTTAACATAAGGATCGTATGTTGACTGTGTTTACAGTCGCGCAGCAAAAATATAATGTTCTCCTTTCTAACTTAAGATTCGAGAGCCTAAGGGAAAGCCAAGCCCCCCCCCCCCCCCCCCCCCCCC
>CABIKL010000341.1:0-24067 GCA_902196195.1 Aptinothrips rufus
CACGTGTCGCGCCTCTGCGCGCTCTAGCGGACGTTTCTGCAAGTCTGCCGTCTGACCAGGAGAAAAAGTAGACACCCAGCATCGAACCCACTCTTCCGTATTGAATGTCGATAGCTGTAACCATTGCGCTGTTACTGTTAAGGCCAGATCGACGTTTCCCCGGTATATTCGAACCCCCGCGCCACAAGGCGGTTCGTTTCACCCGGGTGCAACGGACACTAGGCACCCGCTTGGAAGTGATGAGCGAAGATGTAGGATGATTTTTATCCTCTTGAATGACTGACGGAAGAAGAGAGCAGTTGAAAAATATCGGAAAGATGGGATTTCGAACCGTCATCCGTCGGTGTCAGATTCGAGCACTCGAACCACTCTGTCACAGAGATTTATGCACAGCTCGGTGCATTCAAAGCTGCCGGTGGACCGATCTCAGAGTGAGCCCAGTCCAGCGCCTGCTTGCCCACCTGGGCCCAAGTGCCAAGCAAATCCAGACGGAGAAGGAGAGAAATCGGCGGTCGTCGCGAGCCTGCCTATCTTTTGCGCGCGCGTCTGATTTTCAATCGAAGGAGATACGAAGAACGCTGCTCTTGCTGCTGCTACTGCTGATGCAGCTGGCCTCGCCCCTCTGGCCGTGGCCACTGCAGGGCACTGCAGGGCCCCGCCACATGTCGACGGTCAGTTTGCCTTGGCTGGCGCTGTCGGCTACCGAGGACACTCGCACCATGCTGGTGAGTTGTGTCGGAGAAGCGATAGGTAGCGCTTAGAGAATAATGCCTTCGCCGAAGCAGGATAGGGAAGTTCAACGTATGTTTTACTTATTAACGGAAGTCTCCCAGTGAGACATGGTGGGTCGAAAAGATATCGAAACGATATCGATTCGATAAATTTTATGTCGAAACGATATCGATTCGATAAATTTTATGTCGAAACGATATCGATTCGACATCGTTTCGATCACGAATTTCTCACTGGGTCCGTTAGACGTCATTTTCAACTTTTTTTTAAAAAAAAAGGGAAAAAATCATTTACTTTCTGGTTCTGGGTGCTTCTCAAAGGCCCGCCTCGGATCCGTCAACGCAACAGTTCATCTCCGCGAGTGTCCCTTTTGCGATGTTTCTGTTCTCAGTCACGGTGCCTCCTGTGTGCCTTTGTGCTGCTGGTTGGAGGAGGAGCTCTCACTGAGACCGACGCAACTTTCAACAAGTTTCGGTCCCAAAGCGCATTAGAACCAGCGCCGGGGTTTATCTATAACTACCCGGCTCCCAGGACCATAACGTTCAACGGCCGGCAATGTGAGTGAGCCGCCTAAATACTTAGGACCGAAGAATAATTAAGAAATACGCCTAAAATGAAGTCGAGAAAATTGTCGTATTGTGTATTCCCTGCGATAATATATCGCTTACTTCTTTGTGTCCTAAATGTTCATGTCAGCGCTTCTATTATGTGCTGTGAAAACGTTCTTTTTTCTCGGCATGCAAAGTTAGATAATGCCGTTGGCCGTTTGCCTCCAAGGCACGCTGCTGCGTCGCGTCCTCGTGCTTGACGGCGCATGCGCAGTTTATCGCTTTAAGGGCATCAAGTCAGCACGCTGTTCTCTTCTCTCTTCCAGATTATGTCCTCAGCGAACAGCTGCAGTACTTGCCGGGGGCACAGGCCGCCGTGGGGCTCCCTGCGGCCCCGTCCTCAACGGGCACCTTCACCGCCTCACCCCAAGGAGGTCTGAGGGTGGATGTCGCAAATCCTTCTTTCCAGCCCACCTTTTATAACCCTCCAGCCCCTGCGCCCGCCCCTGCTCCTGAGCCTGCTCCCGCCCCTGCTCCCGCCCCAGCCCCTGAGCCTGCTCCTGCTCTCGCCCCAGCCCCTGAGCCTGCTCCTGCCCCGCCCGCCCCTGTCCCGGAACCTGCTCCTGCTCCCGCTCCTGCTCCCGCTCCCGCTCCTGCTGCTCCTGCTCCCGATCCTGCCCCTGCCCCTGCCCCTGCTCCTGCTCCCGCTCCCGCTCCCGCTCCCGCTCCCGCTCCCGCTCCCGCTCCCGCTCCTGCTCCTGAAACTACCGGAACTTCTGCTGTTCCGGACCGCGGCCCCAACCCGACAGGCGGAGCAGCGCGGTCCCTCCCCTACTCCGACCCGGGCAAGGTGACAGTCCAAGTCCAGAGGCCGGTGGTGTACTTCAGCTCCGCCAAGCAACAGAGCGCCGTCGCGCAGGCGCAGAGGCCAGTCACCCTGACCGTGTCCAACCCCAAGGTGACCGTCCACCGCACCGAGACCCGCTACGTCGTCCAGCATCCCCCCCAGGAGATCGTGCAGCCCATCACCGTGACGTTCTCCAACCGCGGCCAGATCCCGGTGACCGGGGCGCCGATCAGACTGTACCCTCAGCCCGACCCCGCCACCGCCTCGACTGCCAACCCGCCCTCCTACTCGAGCCCGGTCCAGCCGGTCCAAACCTGGATACTGAATACCAACTCCGCCGCCGCCCCCGCCGCCACTCAGTATCCCAGCGCTGGTGACGTCATCGCCTCCAGGTGGCAGCCAGAAACGCTATCGGCCTACCAGGCCCAGGCACAGCCGCAGGTACCCGCGTCCCCTCCGAACAACTTCGCGCAGACATTGGCCCAGAAGCCCGTCGTCAACTTCATAGTGGACGGCGCCGCGCAGACAGCCTACTTCGTGGACGACGCCGGCCAAAGGATCAATGTCCCGACCATAAGGCTGGGTGAGTAAAGCGACATGCAGCCGAGTTCTGGGCGCGGACACACCATTATCAAATACCTGAAATGAAGGGGAAGCACTGGAAGGGGAGATGAAATGGGAGGCACATTCCACTCTTCCCGATAATATTTTTAATTTCATTCCGCACATTATCCGAGGCTCAGGTCCTGCCAACAACCCTCAGCAGCCCAACCAGCCCTACTCGAACATCGCAAGCGGATACAACCAGTACACCCCCTCGGCTGCGCCGTCAGCCGCTCAGCAGCAAGCAAGCGGCGCTGGTGAGAGGCTCATTGTCCAGGACATCAGCGGGCTGGGAGCCCTGGCGAGGATGTACGCCCCCACCAGTTACAGCGTGGGCGCCACGCACGGTACATTCGATCAGGTACGAAGCATTCGCCACGAGTGACTGCAATACGGTACCAATGGACTTCACTTCACTCAATTTCAATACATCCTTTCGACTCTGAGGGAAGTCCGCTTGGCGTCATGTTGATGAGGTTTCTGTTCGGGTGGCTGCAGCCCCTCACGCTGACAGTGTCCACGAGCAAGGCAGCCGATGCCACCCAGTCCGCGGCTCCAGCTCATGCTCCAGCTCACGCTGAGCCCAGCGAGGCGGGGCCAGCCAGGGGAGACACCGCCCCATCAATGGGCGCCACATTTCACAGCCAGCGGTGAGTGCTCCGGTAAGTACGAGCGGTGGGCTCAAAGTTCATCTTCCGCTTTTAGACAGGAATCGCTGATCTGCTGGGGTCAGCCACTCGGTTGGCGGCGTAGTTTGAACCACCGTCAGCCATCTGATGGTTAGTTTTTCTTGAAATCAAGTCCCCAAGCAGACTAGACCAATGGTATTTAACGATGGATTTACAGTAAAGCGAGGACCCATGTTAATTTTGGAGAAGTAGTTCGCGGGACTTCCCTAGTGCGCTTGGATAGCGTAGTGTGGCTATCATGTGCTCTAGTTAATCGTGAGACTGGACTTGATTTTGAAAGTTCCCTATGGACTCCACCGTTAGAGGGTGTATGGGTCTTATTTTTGAGAGTGTGGTGTGTTGCAGCGCCAGACTAGAGCGCGCCAGTGACGATGGCCCGCTCTCGCAAGTGCCCCGTGCTCTCCAGGGTCTGGTAAAGAGCTTGTTTCGGCTCCAGGAGGCGGGCCTCGGTGACCGCCCGCTCCTCCCTGTGCCAGGCTGGCGCGGGCGGCCTTGATCAAGACACCAAGGAACGGAATTCAAAAGCGATATCGAAGACAAAAATAATCGATTATTAGTTGGAATGTGAAATATTACTTTTTTACTTAAATATTGATATTCTTTTTCGATGTTTTTGTGGTGAAATGTCAATAAAACCCAAGATGATTCTTGATTTTTTTTGCATTTGCATGATATCATGCATGTTTTGTTTTATGAGTTAAAAGGAGGATAGTGATCTCAACTCAAATTGCATGGTAATGATAGCTTTAATGAACTCAATCTTTCATATTTACATTCTATTGATAAAATACAGCTACAACTAGTAGAGTGCTGGTTGTATGAGCCTGGCTTCCCTATCTTTGTTCTTAACGTGTTCTTTGAGCAGGTTCATCACATCCGTCTCGAATTCAGCCGGCGTAGGCTTTACTCCTGTTGCCCAGTAGAAGATGTCCCAGTCATTGCTTGGGAGGTTGATCAGACGGTCATATTGTTGAAGATGTTCATCGGACATAGAAACAAGATACTTGGCAGCAAATGTGCTCAGCAACAGACCATTTTCCAACATTCCCCTCTTGCGGGACTGATACAATAGCCTGCAAACAAAATAAGGAGTTTAAAGGACACCATTTATCATAAGGTAGTAAGTAGAGTCTCTTCAAGGAGATTCTCACTTGAGTAAAGTCAAGTTCAGTGATTTAACTTCGTATTCACCTTGATCGCTTTAGCTGCACAGGCTCGTGCTCTTTCTCCTGGTAGACTGGTATTGCTGGCTCACTGGAACCGGGAGGTGCGCTGGCACTCTGGTGTGATGAACGTAAAGAGTAGGGAACGAAGAGGAGGGCTCGGCTCGACTGAAATACACACGTGCATTGATTGAAACAATATAGAAGACGAAAAATGTTATGTAATGTAGTAGAAGTATTCCAACCTCCCACACAGCCGAGGAGCATCGTAGAGCGCTGCGAGAGAGCATGATTGTTCTAATACAATCCTGAAACAGATGATGAGAAAAGGATGTTCACTAAAACAACAATATTACTTGTCCAAATTTTAGAAGAAAATGAAACGCTGATTGTTGAACGCTCAACTATACCTTTTGGTACGTCTAACCTAGCAATCTGACGTAAATATCCCACAAAGTCCGAAAGCAATTTGATGTACTTAAAACATATCCTTAGTCTTATTTCCTATGGAACAAGCTTTTCATACGAAGGATTCTTCGTAAGCGTCAGGTACTTACTTGCAAATGAATACGAGAGACTCCGACTCAGCAGACGACACAATGGTAGTTGTTTGTTTGTTTGTCGTTTAACCAGGAGGGACACCACCATACCATAACGGCGACAAATTCTGGTGATCTTGGTACTAAACGGTTGGTAGACAGCCACGCGGGAATAGTTTGATTCCCGTCGGAGGAGAGCTATTCCTTCGTCCGACGAGAATCAAACTATTCCTTCTACAGCAAAAATTCAGTGCAATGGGTGAGATGGAGACTCCAACTAGCACGGTGCTTCGACCACCCCATTTCTCACTGGGGTAAAGACCTAAGTGGGGGGCCTTTAAGCCCTAGTGGAGCGATAAAAGGACGAAAAAAATCAACATGAAAATAAATATGAAGAGTCTTAGAGGCTTGATGGTGAAACGTAGGTGAGAAGGTGCCACGTATTATCAAGCTGATAGTGCAATCAAGTATGTTCTCAGCAAACTTGCTCCATAGATATTCTGCAAGGTCATTTAAAAGTAGGGTTGAAATAAATTAGTATGTGGTAAATGACTCAAACATCTTTATTTTGAATAAATATGGAGTTGCTCGGCACCTGCAAGTTATAGGCTAACAACACTATGAATAATACAATCTTATTCAAATTCTTTCCCTTCAGTTTGAAGGAGATAACACCACGTGAAAATCCTTAATCACCATGTCTGGATTTACTCACTTTGTGAACCAGCACAATAGCAACTGCAGAAACAATGAACGTCTGACGTTGACATATATTTTAATGGCATAAGTTGTTGTTAACAACCATTTCAACAACATAACAAGATATACAATATACACAGAACAGTATCCAAACAAAGTTGTCCCCTTGCAGTACACTGCGATCTTGCTCCCTAACAATGTGTGATTGCTGAAACATCAATGCTTCGTAAAACAAGCACAGTCTTAGGAATCCATCACATAATAAGAAGCTCAGTAACAAACATTAAAAGAATTTTACTTGCTTCATGAATTTAACAAAGTAGTAAACATACTACCTCCAATAACATAACTGTATTAAAAAGCAGAATAAGGTATGATGGATGAGGTGCAAAAAAACTATGATACAAGCAATCATGAGAGAGAAAAACGCTGGGGTTTTCTAGATTCAGTAAGATAGCAGTAAAGCATATATTTTGATCCCATTTAAAAATTTAAAAAGATATTACTAGAAAGCACATGAACATGGAATGATCTGGGAATGATAGAAGGATGAATATGAACAGTTGTGAAGAAGGATTCCATCTGTCCAAAACTTTCTGAGGAATTACAACAGAAAAACTATATAAGAACTCTAAGACGTGCTAGAATAACATTAATTCAAAATAATAAATCAATAATGATAAGAACTGCAAAGAAAGCTGAGCAGATTATTCACATATTGACAGAAAAATATTAAGTGGCAAGTTCTAAGTCAGCTTTCTCATAAAAAGCAGTTTGAAATATTAGTGAATAAGAAGCACAGCACCATTTACAACTTAAATGCATATCATGCGTTGAAGAATCATCAATAATGAATCAAGTTATTGAAAGAGCAAGAAATTCACCTCAGGAGATGCTGCACCAGTCTCTATTGTCTTAGGCTTTTCTTTAAAATAAAAAAAAATTTAAAAAAAAAGGATGAGGACCCCAACACATATGTAATTTACCGAAAATCGCAAACTTCACCCTAAAACATCTTCTTCAATCTTATGCCAAATACGAGTCTCAGCTATGTGGTTGAACATACAATATACTAGAACAATGCTGATAGTAACCAATTTCAGTCTCCGATCCCGACAGCTCGCCTCTCAAACAATAATAAAAAAAGGCTCACATCCTCAACTTTAGAACAGCAATGAGACAGAAGCAATGTCAAACTATCTCTTAAAATTTCCCCAAAAAGGCAATTTTAAGGGCAAATATTCACATGAGGTAAAATTTCAAAACTGGCACAAAAAATCTTGGCACAATGGATGCTTTCAAGTGCAAAGATTGTCTAAGATCATATAAGACAATATTCTCTTCACATGTCAAAGCTTAGGGCAAGACTAAACAGTTCAAACATTGAAAATGTACCGTAAACATACAGTGGTTCAACTATCACTGTGCCACAATAATTAGAGAATGAGTGGCTTATTTTTATGAAACAAAGAACACACTTTGTTTGTCACTTCATTGACACAAGGCAACACATGGAAAAATGTTAATCAAGACTGAAAGGCTAACAAGCTTGCTCAAAACTGAAGACTAGCTCTAAAGAAAGCATTTACACTGAAATTTTAGCACCGGTGTATAATTAATAAATTCTACCTGTCAGACTTAGAACCTAGAAATAATAAAGTAAAAGTCTTAAAACATCATCTGAACCGTCTTCTTTACAACCAAACAGCTCCAAATGCGTGATTAACTTACTTTAAAAGTATCAGAAAAAATAATACTCAAAAGCAAACAAGGCATGCCTAAAACATACTCCTGAACACATTGACTAGAAGACAGAGCAAAGAATTGACTCAAATCTTAAATAAGTATATACAAATGAAAGATTTGTTGCACTTCAAATAATAATAAAACAATAATAAAATAAAAATTGCTGGCTTAAAAGGAATATTGCACAGACAGCCAAGAACGGCGAGGAGATTCGGAAGACTGCGTACACTGCCACAGGAGTTACTGCCTGCATGCACAAACAATACACATGGCAAATGACCAGAACAACTAAAATAAGGTTCACATACCACCATAGTCTCAAATCCACCATTTCTCACAAAACCAACAGGGGCTACATCCTGATTAAACTGAACTGTGGGTTCTGAATAAAGAACAATGTGATTTTGAAACTTACAGTGAAATTATAACACTGAGAGTAAACTAAGTTAATACAAACAGGCATTCAAAAAGGTTGAAAAAGAGCAATTTTAAAAAGGGCTACCTTTGTTTCCGTGTATTTATATTTAAAGGTTCTTGCACTACGGAAGACAATGGTCACAATGCTTGTGATAAAATATCCCTGGGACACCAAATAAAAGCTGAGATACTGTTTCAAAATCGCAAGTATGAAAGTTTCCAGGCAGAAGTAGTTCAATCAAAGGCACAGACGAAATTCGTTTCGCAAAGTGGCGTAACATGCATTAAAATAGATCTAAAGCAGAAAAACAAGAGTGAAATTGTCGACATAACAACTTTACGATGCATCCAGGAACACCTAATGGTTTGAGTTTGAAGAGCCACACAACAGATATAAATTACAAGTTTACCAGGAGACAGAAATAATAAAATTTTGACACGAGTTGTTATAAGAAATAGGAATGGATGAGGGGCTAGAATACAAACTTCTGACAGCTGTACGCCTACCAATCAATCCAGCAATCATTTGAGACATAAAAAGAGACGACTTGTCTGGAACAATTGCACTTCTGATTTCAAAATTTACAGAAGCTATAGCCAGATATTGCAAAGCAACTGCAACAGAATCATTGAAGCCCAAAACAGTGAAACATACTTGTGTGGTTACTTTCTGAAACATCTCTCATCCTATGATATAACAAATATAATGTCCATGAATTTGCATGCTATAACAAAGAAGTTAGATGACTGTTCTAATAGAGATAGGAATATTTCTACACACAAAATCAAGTACACATTTCACTTGCACCGGAGGAATAAGAGACGTTAAAGGGCCATATTTTTCACAATCGTAACCCGCAAATCTGTTTGCACCGATAATTTTGGTATAGCAATATGAACATTCAATTGTAAATTCAGTGCATTTTGATGAAGTCCCGAATACTTCCACTCAAATGCTCAGTCCTTTTGGGTTAACTAAATTTGTCCAATCAACAAATGGTCCATTAGTACTAACAGAATTAAATAAGATTGCTCATTCCTAATGAAATAAGTCTTTTATGTTTCTCAATTCAAAGAACTACTAATATAAAATAGCTCTCAAATCAACAATAAATAAATTACATTGTACATTTGTTCAATTAACGACAATGAAGAAAAGACAGTGTCTGAAATTTTGAAGAACGAGTAGAACAGGAAGAAAAAGGATTACCTACAGCAAAAACCCATGCAAAAGAAAGTTTTCAGAAATGAAAATCTTAGAGGGATACAATTTAAAACAATGCAGACAGCAGGTGGAAATGGCAGGTGGAGATGTAAACCTTAAAATACCATTACAGATAAAGTACACACTACTGTTGCTTTCAAGACAATTTTGCATGCATAGTTAACAATCATAAAGTTGACTAGACAACAGTGCCAGCATTGTATGTTATTACCGATTGCACAAGTAAAGATAATAGAAAACAGCACATGAATATTATAGCTGCCACACCATGGGTTAGTGCGAATCCTAAGTCCCTAATGTGTGTATTGTTCTCCAGGAGCCTTAACTCATCTCTTTTTCATACTGTAACAATATGCTATAACCGACCATGACATTGAGGAATAGTGACAAAGATAACTTACCACTGGAAAATACAAGTAAGTCCAATTATTTCTCAGAGCTAATAGACAGCAAGATGAAAACATATTTATCTGGGAACCAACTATAAAACTTATTGCCAACTGAAAACTACTTTCAATCTCATTCTCTTAAAAACCTTTGAATTTAGAAGAATTTTTTGTGTCAAGTGTAACGATGCTTCACAAAGATCACAATCTAGAAGCTTAGAAAAACGGATAAAAGAAAGATGACGATATCAGCTATCTTGTAAAAGCAGCAGAGTGCTTTACAAATACCAAAGTGGCTTATTACTGGGATGTATCATAATATTTGAAATGCCTATCAAACGGCAGAGCAAACTACACATTAGTTTAGTTTACATCACAAACATATTTGCATTGCCTACAGATTTAATAAAAATTACAATCACAAAATTACCAATCAAAACACCTAAACCTACAATGACAAACTTTTCTCTTTTTATTAATTTATTCAGAAATAATTCACCAATAAAATACAAAATTCACAGCCAGGACTTCATCGATCTTGGAAGATAGGCAAAAAATGTCATGTTACTTTTTGGGGACATTTTGAATAGCAGCTTTATACTAATATTTAACATAGATAAACATCATAAAATAGCATGAGCAACACTTGAAAGCTACAACAAGGTGCTTCAAGAATTTTGTCACTGTATCCAAGCCTTGATTGAAAGAAAAATGGATAAAAAAAAAAGAGCGAGAAAATGGTGAAAGTTAGTCTCAAAATCAAAATACAGTGAAGAAAAAAAACAAAAAAAAAGGCAAGCAAAATAGTTAGTGAACAAATAAGCACACATTTTATTACGAAATTTGTGTAACTCAAGTTATTTATAAAATCCCAATGAAGTTAGCAGTGGAAAAGTGCTGGCAATGTTTGAAGCTCATGAGCAGACGACAATTATTAAAAATATACTTCCTGATATGATTACAGATAAAATGTCCCACATCCATCTTTTACAAAGGTGGTACCTTCTAAACTTGGATTGTTAAAAAAACAAATAATTCCATGTGCTTCAGAAATCTATGGATAGACAGCAAGATTACATTGGACAACAAAAAAATCCGTAGTATTACAATAAATGTGGCTTTTCTGAGGGCAATAACGGAGACATTGGCACCATGGCACTTCATTTGACCACTGAAAACTTAAAATCTAACATTAGTTTCTCAACATACTGACTGACTGGCAAATATCTCATTCACCTTTCTTTACATGAGCCAGCAAAATAATGTGATAGAAACTTGATTTCCAATAGGATACGGAAAAGTGAGCTGTATACACATAGCATATAACATGCTCCAAGTCTCTGCATTTCATTTAACAATAGCTACACTGCTTATCACACTTATAAATGAATTAGCAAAGGGATGAGGTTGGAGAGGTACAGCCAACACCAATAGGCATGCAGGTAAGACTGTTTTCACAATACACATGCCGAAAACACCGCAAGCATACGTCAGCCAAGCTCTGCAGCGTAACTGTCCACACTGCTGCGGCCTGGCCCGGCTAATGACGAGTTGTAGATTGCAGCACGATAACTGTACCTGTTGGAGGGAGGCGAACAAGGAGACTCTTCTTCAGTGATAGCCTCAGCAAAGCGGCCATCCTCTAGAAGTGGTTCGACCAACTCCGGGTATTGTGACATACGTGACCGGAGTAAGTAAGCATATGTCTTGTAGCGTTTGAGCTGAAAGTGAAACAATGTATGGTAAGAACATGTTTGATAGGTTGAGTTGATGAGAAACAGAGACCGTACTGTGGTTCAAGAAATGACTTGCCTCATGCTGCAGAAACTGATCTCTTTCTTTATGACTGTGTGCATTGTGTGATTTGTTGCTTTTGAAATCTTTCTCATTCTTTCTCATCTCTTCAAGCTCAGCTTCAATTCGTAGAACTCTATCTTCATGATCATGCAGTTGTTCCCGCTGCAAAACGCAAAATAAATTAGGTCATTGTAACACAAAACAGAAGTGTAATGGACACCTCATCTGAATATGTGACGCGTACCAAATTCAGTTTAGTGTGGCTGCAAGGAAGAAGGGGCCGCTGGAACTTCTTTTGAGAGCCAACTGCACTAGCAAGAGGCTGAGATGAGAATGAGGCACACACAAAGTTGATGGTGTCTATCCATGACTGCAATTCTTTTGAGTCACTGCAAAAAAAAAGATCATAAGCAAAGAGTTAAGGCAACCAGAAGTATCATTAGTAAAGAACTGATGAAAGATAAAAAAGACAATGTTTCTGAATGAACAAAATGTTATCCACAATAAGGTTTTTCAATAAAATACTTCCAAAGTAACTTTGGCAAAGCAGGAATACATACCTTGTTTGGAAAAGATATTCAGCTTGGTCAGCTGTTTGGAGGCGAAAGACGTGCTGCTTCTTGGTGTAGTCTGTGGCCTTTGTTGCAAGGGCATGGTGAATGCGAATAGCATTGTGCAAGTTGTCTGAAAGTTGATTCTTGCGAAAGCCATGCTCATCCTTGTGCAGGTACAGAACCATGTCCCGAAGTGTGCAACAGTACATGCGCCAGCCACGTTTGCCAAATGGAGCTGTGTTATGGATGAAAAGAATTAGTAACTTGTGCTGATTAACTGGCAAATCTCATATAAATGACAATTTGAAATCAAGAATGAAGCTTTACAGTCGGCTTTTCCATCCCGGACAAAATAAAGGAAAATATTAAATGAAACCACAAGAAATCCATTAATATGTTGAAGATTTGCTACAGAAATTCTTGTGATGATGTTAATAATGAAGAAAATAAAAATACCTGATCAAAATGAATTTTGATCATGTATAAAAAGCTGTAGTAGTGAAATTTAATTAGTGAGAATTTATGGCAGGTACAGTAAAGAAATAATACTAACTTCGTTTCCCATTTGAGTCCACACAACACTTCCTCATTACATAGCCTTTCTTGTATTCTATTGCTGAGGCAGCATTTGGCACGTCAAGGAACGGATTCATTCCTAGGTTACAGAAGCTGCCGAGGGCTTGTTGCGAACCTCTCTGTGGGGCAACGAGCTGCTGCTGAAGCTGAGCTTTACCATGAGAGTCACCACCACACTCCTCACTGTCACCATCACTGCAATTTATAAATTTCATTACAATCATACTCATCACAATCTAAGATGCAATAATTTTTGGTTTGAATTTTTGTTTTCAAAAGTGTTGCACTCTGACTTACATAGCCCATTCCAATGGATAAACTTTTATGGCCTGATATAATAATTTAAGCACTTCACGAGGGAAGTTGTCACCATCATTGAGTTCAGCCAAGTTGTCAATAAACTCTGAACAAGTCATTTTGCGACCCACATTTTGAGTGTGAAGATCCGTATTGAGCAGCATTATAGCACATGTTAAGGTATGAACAGCATCTATCAAAGAGGCAAAAATTCATGAATTGTTAAGTGTTAGGTATAACAACAGATCCAGGAGTAAGATTTTTGAATAATCGAAAAAGAGTGGGTAATTGACTGATGTACCTTGAGAATTGAAGGATCCTGGATTACAGTCTAAGAACCGCTTTGAGAAGTGTACAAGAACACGCTCTCTTTCCTGAGTCTCACCGGTCAGACTAAACTGTCTTAAAAACTTGCGCAATGCGAGATCCAATGTTTCCCCACTGAAGTCAAAGTGTTTTAAGTACTCCTCAGCCACAGCTCTACTGAAATCATTGCTGGAGAAAATAGAGTAAATGAGCATACATTAATTCCAATAATCTTTTGAGATCATGTGATGAGAATGAATATTTGAGTACTCACTTCTTACTCAAATGTTTTGAGATGTCAGATTTCTTAAATCCATCCAGCAGATATAATCGTTTTGCCAGACGAATAGCTGATGGCAAGTCTACACCTTTGGGACTATAATGGTAACTATGCAAAGACTCAATGTCACTTTCATCCTCTGATCCAGAAACAGGAGGACTTTCTTCATTCTCACGAAGTTCCTGGTTATAGAAAAACTCATTAACATTTCTCTTTAGCATGAAAGTTAAGTCTAAAAGGGAAAAGACTTCATAAAAAAGACAAATTGGAGCACAAAAAAGAAAATACCTGGTAAGCTTGTGGTCGAGTTCCTTTTCCTCTCTGAGGGCTACTCGTACCATCTTTGTCTGGACCCTTCACTTCTATGACAATGCGATGCTGAAAAAGGGTATGTTCAGAAAAGCTATAAATGAGAACTTACATTTTCACATAAAGCACTATTTACTGAAATGACCTAATAATAGTTTTTCTTTCTTGACAGAGATTTCAAACTATGATTTACTGGAGAATAAAATAGCTGCGCATACAATCCTAACTTTAGCAATTGAAACACATAGATCCACCTTACTTGAAGCTAGTCTCTCAAAATTACAGCCTCACTAGAAAGCCACTACACGAGGGATATAAAAGCACAAACACCACAGAAAATAGCAACTCACCGTTGACTCAGGATCGTGAGGTAAACTAGCCATCAGTGTTGAGTCGCTATCACTGGGATCAGTGCCCTCCATTAACAGATCTCTTGCAGAGAGGATGTCCAGTGTCTCCTCCTCCTTGCACAAAACACAAGCAGTCTCAAGCCAACCATATTTATCAGACCAAAAGAACTGTGAGATAGCATAGAACTCAAAGTCATTAAGTACCAGCAGCGCATGAGATACCAACACCAGAAATGCTCATGATCAATTACTTAAGGATGAGTTGCAGTACACATTAGCAAGGCTCTAGAATCTCACAACTCCAAGTAAGAGAGGGAGAAGTGCAAAAGTTTAACATACTTTCATTTTAAAACACTTAGCAAAATGGGGCGTAACAAAGCTTCTGATCGGTGTCTTTTCTATTGAATTGGCATTGCATAAGCAATCTCATGTGAATGAAAATGAGAAGATACGTGATTGGTAATTACATTTCATGTAAGTGGACCATTAAGAGCCAGATCATAAATGTACTAAGAAGTAGCGAACCAACTAAATTAATTGTAGAAAGTATTTTCGTCTTTCATTGAATCTACATGTGTTCTTTGTTTGTTAACATTTCACTAAAATTGTTTTCTTGCTGAGACTCCACATGAAATGACTGATTACGATTACATGTGTGAAAATTTCACAAAAGTAAAATAAAATAATTTACATTTCCAAAAAAAAAAGAAGAAAAAAAAGGAATAAACAAAAACGAACAACAGTAAGTTTTTGTACCTGGAAATCTGGGCTAGAGATGTTGGAGACAGCTTCAGATTGGCTCATGTCGCCATTGCGCAGAACAACAGGATTAATTGCAGGCTGATTGATATTGCTGGAGTTGCTTGACATGACAGATGAAGAAATTGATGTCGGGGATCCCACTCCCTCTCGTGTGCTATCAGATCCCCCAGATGACGAGGATGACATCTGCATCATTAATTATGACCAAATAACTTAAATGAACAATTTTTCAAAAAACCCAAAACTTGGTTTCTTATCTAAAACCCTAAGAATTTGGTCTCATTCCTCTTCCTCCTCAGCCCACGCATTACAGTAAACAAACAAACCATGGACATAATGCTTGAATGAAAGTCAGCCCTTGATCTAAACATAGAATAATGGAGGTCATTTTACGTGTTTTCTCAGCATTATGATGGGGGTAGAAGAAAAGACCAGTAAGATACCCTTAGCTTCAACCTTGCAGCTACTACTCTAACGCACACAACATGCAAAAATTACAAGACATTCTGATATATTACTTAAAGACTGGCAGAAAGGTTATAGGATGGCACTGTACCTGACGTTGACATTGCTCAAGTTCCTCAATGCTTGCGGGAAGGCGATCTCCATGTAGACGAATCCACCAGTCCTAGTATTGGGAAAACCACATAAGGAAAAGAAAATAAAGTTGTAAGTAAACAGAAGTATTTGCAAGCTGTTCTTACAGGTGCATTATATGTCCACACAATGCGATCTCCATGGGTTTGAATGAGGTCAATGGTGCCTCTTCTTGTGCTGCCAGAGTCCAACTTCGCCTGGAATTCTAAGGTGTCACTAAGATGATCTTCTTGGCTGGTGGATTGCTTTTCTAACAAAGGTCGACCACGAGAATACTGTTTACGGTCAGAACTCTCCTGAAAACTACTGGAGCCAGAATCATTAACATTCTTGCTGTCACCATTTGAAGTTATTTTAGAGCCATGAGAAAATTCAGATGATTCCTCCAAATTAGATTTCAAATTGTGGTCTTCCATATCATTTGAAAATGTGTCTTCTCTCTGAACTGCATTTGTACAAACTTTGTCATTTAAGAGTTTAAAGTCAACTCTCTGCTCCACAGCATTCCTTGGAGGGTCCATCTCATTGCTATGCCCACTCTCTGATTTGGTATCTAAAAGAGTATTCAGGGAAGATGTCACATCTTCATCAATATCAATATCAACAGTCGAAATAGAACAATCCTTCTGTAAAAAAAACAGAGATAAGTTGTAATGTATTCTCTTTATAAATAAAATAGGTTGGCATGTCTTAAAAATTAAAAATAATACCTGTAATTGGTCATCAGAACGAGAGGTGCGAACAGAATTATGGTATGTTAACAATTTGCTGCTACAAGTTGAACTGCTAGAGTCTTGAAATATTTCATGTTTGCTCGGGCCCACTGGGGAAGCTCCAGCAGAATTGCATGAGGAAGAATCTGAAAAAAAAAAGAAAGAAAAAAAAAGAGCATACATAAAGTGGATTGCAATGAACACCAACTTCTTCCAAATTATAAATAAAAAGTTGCCAGTAAAAAGAAAAATGACATAACAAGACTTTAACCATTAAAATTTTAAGGAACAATATTTGGCAGAACAAAATTTTCTAGGAGTAATTGTGGGATTTTTTCAGCTACCGAATTATGCATGATACTCGAGAGGATTTCAATATCTCTTACCTAAATTATGACTTTTAATTCCAAGATCACTTTCATTTGGTGAGGTAGGTACTGAGTTGTGGTGCTGATGATTTCGGTAGTTGTGATGATGCCGGAGCAAAAGACTGTCTATTTTCTTGTTGTGTTTTGGAAGCAGTGAGGACTGCTGGGTGCGAGACAGGTTTAGTATAAGATCACCCGTCATCATGTAAGCTTCAAACCGTGGAGGTCCAGACTTATCAACTTTCTCTGCAGGTCCACCTAAAGGCTCCCAGGCAACTAAAATAATAGGGTAGGTATAAGACACAAGGTTAAAGCTTCAAATAGACCCATATGTTTGCAGAATATAGGGAGTGTTACATACTTTCATTTTTGTCGCCACATTTCTCTCCAGCAGCTGTATTTTTATGTGAATCGCTACCATTACGCTCCTTCAAAACAGGGCTAGTGACTGAAGACCCAGCAGTCTAAAAAAAATAGAGAAAGTATTAATGTAACAATAAAACAATGTAGAAAATCACAACCTTGTTTATGTAAGGACAAAGTAAGCAGCGAATTCTTGCAAAGAACTTCACAGAGCAGGAAAGCCTTAATACATGCATGCACACTTTGACAAAACTCAATCAAAACAATTATATTTTTTTTTTGTTTAAACTAAAGACATGACCGATAATTACCCTAGTTGGTATAGCACTTCCATTATTATGCTTTGCAGCATGCCTGGGCCGTGGAATTTTACTGCTCCGCAAAGAGTAAGATGGTGACGAAGAAGATGATGATGATGTGGAAGATATAAGTTCACACATGTCATCAGCATCTTGAGTGTGGGGTGAAGTTATATGACATAAAACCTTTGCTTTCAAAACTGGGTCTGCAAAGATTTTATAAAAGATTATTTTATTTATAGTTGGCATAATCTGATGAGATACAAGAGTAAAAATTTTAACTAACCTCTTTTTAAGGTCAACCTTACTGGATCTTTTGAAAGACGAAGACATTTCAATACTGAAATAAATCAGAATTGAAAGATTAAAACAGGAAGCCACAACATTGAGTTTCACAAAATGCAGGCCTGGAATGGAAAACAAGAGCTTCAGGAGTGCAGATGAGCCTATCTGAATTACAATACATGCGTTGCTATGGCAGTGAACAATGCCACAGTCTGCCATGAGTAGTACTCAATACTGAAATAAACAATTCATAACCTTCTTCAGTTTACAGTGATGAAGGAATCATCAACAAACATTGAATTAAAATTATAAACAAAAGAATACTTAAAACTAAACCAAGTTCATGGCCGCTGAAAATTAAATTTCGTAGTAGATTGGCTTGCTTCAGACAAGCAGAACAGCTGAAGGCAAGGTAAAAAACAAAACAAAAACCAAAAAAATTATTTCTTCCCAATAAATCACAAAATTTAATGTAATTTGATATATATTCTTGTGTTTAGTTATGATGCCCTGCATGTGTCAACCAAAATACAACCCAGAGCCTATCTGTTGTTGCTGCTTGCCCCAAAAGCCGAGCCTCTGCTGCTGTCGCAGCAGTCAATCTCCTGCTTTTACATCATGCAAAAATTTCAAAACCAACTGTACATGCGGTGAATACAACTATCTTCAACGTCGACCTTCCCTACGCATAATGCAGAAAGCACTTGTAGAAAAGTGGATGGAGTTGGAGAAACTGGGACAAGTGGCACATATGTACTGGTGCCAACAGAGAGCTTTGCAGCACCAACTGGCATACATGCAAGCAAAATATTGCAAATTGCAGTCACAAAATTATTTGGAATGTGAACCTAAAGAACAATATGATTGTATGAAGTATGAGAGGTCACCAGAAGTACTGGAGACCAATCAGATCTCACAATACAGCAGGCCAGAAGATCCATCTCTTTACAAAGGTGTACTAAAACTTCGCAGGAATGACAGCACGTCGAATCAATTATGCAGATGCAACAATCCTGAGATGGAAACATACAGAGGCACAGTTCGAATTCACGATCAAGATGAGAGGAGAGAATCTTTACACAGACCATCAGTATGTGGGATTGAGAAAATTTTAGAAGCAGAGCGAATTCAAACAGAATATGCAATGAAGAATGTAAATCTTAAACTTGTAGATGCAAAAAAGAGTGAACAGGAGATAAATGAAAGATTACAAAGGCTGCAAGAAGAGCTAGCTACACTTCAGGCCAAAATTAGATCCAACTGGGGACATAATGCTTTGGACAAGTGTACACCAGCAAGAGAAAATCAAATGCGATTTTTCTAAAATAATTTACCTTCTTTGGTTGTCAGTCTGCTCACATCTGCATCATTTATTCTTAATATTATATCTCCTGCTTCAACCTGAAAATAAAAGAGCAAAAAAAATTACTGAATCTGTACTGAATTATTTTCAACTTGGGCAATATTGGGACTGGATGATCATGACATCAAACACTTTTCTAATATGAAATATGCAAAAAGAATTAAGTTGAAACGAAACTTACTCTGATAAAACTCTTAAAATTTCATGTTTCTCCCTCTCTCTTTTTATTTTTAACTACATCATGTTTCCCTCCCTCCCCACAAGAATTGAGAAATGGCGTATGCCATTCCTATTACATGGTTCTCAATTTTCCATTTCATCTTTTTGCGTTGGGAACCCAGCTCAATAGAACAGCTCGTCCAAAGCAGAATAGGTTTTATTCCATATGACTTCAGTTAATACCAAGGAGGGCCATAAGCATAACTTAACATTGTTTTAGCCCGTGACACAAAGTCGTCGAAAGATAATACGACTGGCGTTTACCGCCTCTAACAAATAGATGCGAGTTCTTTCACCACGGCAAGGTTATTCTTCTGCGTCAGGTTCTGAATCATTCTCGAGAAGGGAAAAACAGTCAATGATCGTTTTCAGGACTGCGAAACCGACAGATGGGTTGTCTTTACGTTAGCGCAAAATCACCAAAAGACAATCCATTACAATCATCGGTGTCAAACAGAATAAACGCTGTTGGAAAGTAACAGATTGGATAGTTCTGGTTACCCTCCCTCCCTGTCGCAGCAGGAAGTGCAGGAATGACAGGACACCATTGACAGGTTACAAGAGACCTCGGGAGGTCAACACAGGGGTGTGCTTGTGATCTCAGTGGGTGACAGCCGACCGGCCCGCCCTGACCCTTGAGTATTTAGACAGCAGCCACAAGGGACTCGGCAAACGAAGACTAACTGTCAGGCTCGACTGTCGTCTCTCACTAGGTCATCGTCCCACCCACCTGGCCGCACTCCGCCGCCGCCGAGTGCTCCACGATATCGTAGATGACGTGCGGCAGGCCGGACAGGCCGAGCAGCGAGAAGCCCAAGCCGCTGCTGTCATTGCGTTTCGATAAAGTCACAACCAGCTCCTCTGCAGCCATGTTTACACGGAGCGAGCTGCTGAGTGACAACGGCTCGGGACTTGTTTCGGGCTCAGCAGGCTCATTGGTTCTTCACGACGAGCACCTCGCAGACAGCTGATGCGCTCTAGACACAGCAGAATAAAGGCCGGAACGGCTAAAACAGGAGGCTAGCCTGTCTCTATGTCCGACTAAAGGAGACGGGAACCAAACAGGAAAGAAAAGTGAAAACACAGTCAGCAAAGCGTCAAAGAAAACACTCGGTTTTAGAGACACATAATTTTTCACCTCGATCTCCGAGGTTATCGAGGTTGGGCCTAGAAACGAGAAATCGATGCCAGTTTTGCCAACATCGTTACTTAAACTTTAGTAAGAAGCATCCAACTCAAAACATTAACAATCTCCCTTATTTTTATTTTTAAACTGGAAAGACTTTTATTAATTAATGAATAGCAAGTATTCACTGATTCGTTGTTAAGTTTTAACTTCTAATTTTCAAGTATAAAATAAGATTTTAGTTGGCTGCTCCTCTTCTTCTGCTAAAAATCCTAACAACAAACATAAACACTCTGTTAACCCACCCAAACACTGAACTTTGTAACATTTGTACTATTCACTGACTGCTTTTACGTGTGAAATCCCCTCTTTGATTACTGTTTTAATATCTCAGTACGTTGTCTTTAGTGCTTTTTCATGCAAAATGAGTGACAAATTGGGGGGTGCATCTGAAAGCATTGGGTTTCTACCCTCTTTGGACATCAATGTAACCTTCCTCGATATACAAGATGTGGAAAATATGTGTCGTCTTTGCATGGCCACCAAAGAAAACAGCTCAAGCCTGTGTATGGTGAGAATCACAACCTCTTATCCAAATTCCAATACTCCTATAAGTCAACTCTTCTTGGATGCTCTTAACATTGACGTAAGTTGCAAATGTCACTCCATTCCGACTAAAACACTGGTTGTTATTTAGATAGGGTTTTATTCTCAGTATGTTATTGGTTTTTTTAGATAAATGATGCATCAAGCCAAGGCATGCCAAATACGGTATGTGTGGAGTGTTTGGCCAAACTGCACTCATACAGTCATTTCAAGAAACGTGCTCTCACTGTTGATGCCAAGCTGCGTGAGATAGTGGGCAAGAAACGAAAAATCGCTGAGGTATACTTTCCTATTTACCACCTACCTTACATTTGCATGTTTTTTCCTGGAACAATAAGAAATAGAGATTACTCATTCAAAATTTCGCTTTCATTTCAGGCTCAAGCTTTGTATGGGCCAGTTTTCTTTGACTTAGAATCTTCAAATCAGTATTCAGACAGTTCACCTATACCTCCGCTCCCGCTCTATTTCGAACCAATCAATGAAGCTGAACAAGATGTTTGTCCATCAGAAATACAAGGAGGAGATGATGAAGTGGAGCCCTCGGAGATCCCACATTCCAAGATACTGTCCCTTCCTGAAGTGAGTGAATTTGAGG
The DNA here is from genome assembly GCA_902196195.1 of Aptinothrips rufus. Lineage (NCBI taxonomy): Eukaryota > Metazoa > Arthropoda > Insecta > Thysanoptera > Thripidae > Aptinothrips > Aptinothrips rufus. Next base: position 21,363 of record CABIKL010000341.1, read on the forward strand.
ACCCAGTGGAAGAAGAAAATAGGGTTGGTTTTTCAAGAGATTGTGGAGTTAATGTTCTCAGAAGAGAGGAGAATGTGTATGAAAAACTATCATTTAATCCAGATGGGCAGTCAAACTTTAGTCAGGAAGTTGAAGAAAATATTATGGACTCTGAAGTGAGATCAGGTATTGCAAATGGCATGGTTAGTTCAAATAGTAATATGAATGAAGAAATTCAAAACCAAGAAGAGAAAGATTGTCGTGATGTTGTGGGTGGAATCGTCATAACTGATGCTCAATTGGAATGTACTGCAGCAGAACTTCAAAGATGCTCTCCAAAAATTATACCTCCAGAGAGTAGCACAGCACAGGAAGATCTCATCCAGCGCAAGGGGAACATGTCTCGCACAGACCAAAGAGATGTTTCAAACCAAAGCGAAGTTAAAATCACTTTGTTTAACAAAAAAACACGGCCATCTCAAAAATGTAAAAAGAAACGGAGAGGCAAAAAATATTCAGTTCCCATTCCTGAAGTGCTTGTTGTTGAGAATGCTCCTAGTGAAAAACGTTTAGTGTACAGGTGTACTCTGTGTAGGAACGTGTCTGATTCGCGTATTCATTTCAGGAAACATGTAATTTCTCATTTCAAAGACAGAGGAGTTGTTTGTAAACATTGTGAGAAGTGGTTTAAAAACCAAAGTTCTCTCGTACGCCATGAGCGTACACATTCTGGTGAAAAACCGTTTTTATGTCTCTTATGTGATCGTTCATTTTCTCAAAAAGAAATTCTCCAACGTCATATTTTAACACACACAGATACTAAACCTTTTCAGTGTCAGAAGTGTGATAAAAGCTACACCCAAAAGGACGGACTTACGAATCACATGAAACAATATCATGTGGCGAAAAAAGAAATAATGCAGTACCCATGTCCTCTGTGTGATAAAGCTTTTTGCCACCCATCAGGACTGTCAAGACACATGATAACACACACAGGCAAGCAATATGAGTGCAACATTTGCTGCAGAAAATTTACAGATACGTCATCCCTACGTCGGCACTCAAGAAGCCAGCACCCTGAAGAATCTACCCATTGACAACTGGCTTGTCTACAAGTAAAGAACAAAGCAAGCACAGATGATAAAGTGCAAAATTTTGGAATTTTTTTTACTTTCGTAGTCAAAGCCAAATAAAAGCATGTTTCCACTTTTCCTCCAATGTTGACTTCGCAGTTAATATCTAAGTTCAATATTTTCATTTGGTTTTTAGAGATCAGCCAATCAGTAATTGTGAGCATACTAGTTCTTAAAAAGAAAGTGTCTTTTCTAGTCATTTGTACCCTGTAAAAAAAACCTCTTTGGCTTGTTTAACTGTTGGTACAAGTATTCATCACCCAAGCCCAATGAATTTGATCTCCTTTCTGTATTTTTACCTCCTATTATGTGAGGCAATTTTTTCATTAGTGTATTGTGACAAATAAATTGATAGCATTAAAGACATACGTATTGAAATGTTATTTAATGTACTGGATTAATTAGTGGCAACCCTTTCTACATAATCAACATTGACAAAGATCTAAAACGAAAAAGACATCGTCGTATCAATATAAAGTTTTTATTTTATTATTAAATTTAATGACCATTTATGTTTCTTCATAGAGAAGGGATAAAGAAAACAAAATTATTTCATGAGTTCTAATTTAATATTATGTAAAAGCTTGACAACAGTACAAAATAAGCAATTAACATAAAGACAAGAGAGAGATTTCCACGGATATTCCTCTAGTACTCCTCTCCACCTTCCTCTTCTCCATCAACAGAGTCCATACCAACTTCTTCATAGTCCTTCTCCAAAGCTGCGAGATCTTCACGAGCCTCGGAGAATTCACCTTCCTCCATACCCTCACCAACATACCAATGCACAAAAGCACGTTTGGCATACATTAAGTCAAATTTGTGGTTCAGACGAGCCCAAGCTTCAGCAATGGCTGTGGTATTGGACAGCATACAAACTGCTCTAGCAACTTTAGCCAAGTCACCACCAGGGACAACAGTTGGAGGCTGGTAGTTGATACCAACTTTGAAACCAGTAGGACACCAGTCTACAAACTGAATGCTCTTCTTGGTCTTGATGTTGGCTATGGCAGCATTAACGTCCTTAGGCACGACATCTCCTCGATACAATAGACAGCAAGCCATGTACTTTCCATGACGAGGATCACATTTTACCATCTGGTTAGCTGGCTCAAAGCAAGCATTCGTCATTTCAGCAACTGAAAGCTGCTCATGATAAGCCTTCTCAGCAGAAATAACTGGAGCATAAGTAACAAGAGGGAAGTGAATGCGAGGGTAAGGCACCAAGTTGGTCTGGAACTCAGTGAGATCTACATTCAGTGCTCCATCGAATCGCAGAGAGGCAGTGATTGATGAAACAATCTGTCCAATCAGCCGATTCAAGTTGGTGTATGTTGGACGCTCGATGTCCAAGTTGCGGCGGCAGAGATCGAAGATAGCCTCGTTGTCAACCATGAAAGCACAGTCTGAGTGCTCTAAAGTAGTGTGTGTGGTGAGGATGGAGTTGTATGGCTCAACCACAGCAGTGGAGATCTGTAACACAAGAGAAAAATAATGAAGGGTAACTGAAACAAAGCCAGTTGGGAAAACTGAACAACTCAATATACCAGGATCGACTTATTTAAAAAAAAAAAAAAAAAAAAAAAAAAAATT